>WHUY01000154.1:0-58511 GCA_015179035.1 Tirmania nivea
AAAGTGTGTCTGGTGATATTATAAGGGAGTGTATTCTAAACCAAGGCCAAAGATATAGTTGAAATATAAAGTTCTCCAAATTTAATATTTTGAAGTTGTATCTAGGCCTATTTATTGCTCTGATTCTATTTACGCAATCCATCTTATAATCGAAGTAATACTTATAGAGTTATAAGACCTTGTGTTAAGGCTAACTAAATATATGAGGAAGTTTATTGATTACTAATAACAACTCCATGAATAATATAGGCATTGAGATGAATTAAGATTCTATGATCTTCTATGCATCAACGCTTATCCAATGATAATCTATTCATGACTCACGAGTCTTTATTAATAGAGTTATGAGCAAGTTGAAAATTATTTTCAATGGACACTAAATACTATTAAGAAAATACCATTGGAAGCTTAAATAGATAACTCAATGATACTGCCGAGTAATAACTTGATAGTATTGGGAAATGGCGTTCTATTGGAAGTAGAAATTAGTTATCTTGGCTAAATATTCTTTAATGGAATAAGTTGGCTTAAACAAAGCATATATAATATATAGGTATAGGAATTTTCTCTATATTCAGGCTAGTAACCTGTGATAATGAGTACTGATTATGACTGCATTAATAATAGTATGGATAATATAATACTTAAAAAGAAATTCTGAAGAAGTGATAGGTAAGTGCATATCCCCCAAAATATTTTATCAAGAAACATCTATTATCACTATATATTATAAATAGTAAGAGTAGTTCTTAGTTGAATCTAATTCTATTATCAAGAGTATTCAAAAGCAAGAGCACTTCGAGTACACGAAGTCTACAAAGTTCTAAGTCTAATGAAACTTTACATATAATTGACATAAGATTTATTTTATATTGTGAAATAAGATCTATTGAGAAAGACTAAAGCAGAATTGAACTTTACTATTATAGGATTATATTTTGTTTTGCGGAATAGATATCATTACGGCAGGATAAGTACAGCCGTCCTATTTTCTAGTTGCAAGAGTACTATAAGGGTTAATAGGACCCCTATGATATTACTTTATAGAAAAGTAATTCTTGTCTTATTTATATATCATATACTCAAATTATCATATCTAATTTACAGACATCTAGATAGCCTAGCCAGCCCTACCAATCTATTATACTTCTGGATATCACACCCCATACTATCACATAGTGACCATATAATCTTTCACAATCTGAAATAGATATAGAAGATGATATGCCAATAGAAGATATCCTCTCATGAGGAATAGGATCTTCTAGGCAATAATTCTATTCCTCTGACAAATTAATGTCATACCTACAAGGGTTTTTGCCAGGTCTATTATACTAAATAGACTCACTAGCTCAATAGCCATTACAATGAGCAGGTAATAATACCTCCTCTCAGTGCCCGACATTTCTACCACTATATCCCACTCGAGCTACTCCTCCTACTATAAGTTAAGAATAATACAATCAGCTATTGGCTCGTATTATTCAAGATGGAGCCATCAAATTCGAACACTAATGAGGTAACCTTATAGACCTTATGGGAGGTTTATAAGTACAAGCAAAACTCCTAATCGAATCTTAAGAGGCCTACAAGATAGCTCAAGAGGCTCACTAAGCAGTTTTCGAAAATACAAAAGCCACCTACCAGGATCTAAAATTACTGTGACAGCAAGTAACTAAAGAAGTAGTAGCCCTCAAAGGTCAGACTGTAGGACAAGAAGATACTATTAAGTAATTAATAGTATCTATTAGTGAGGTATTGGAAAAACAGTTGGAGTTACTAACTAATAAACTCATATAAGACACAGGTGTAATTATCGGCATGGCTAAGACTGAGTTTAATACAATTAAAGCTAACATAGGTAAGGTGAGCGATTGGATATCAAAGGCAATTAAGCAAGAATAAGACGATCATATTCAAAGTTATAAGACAAATTAGAAATCAGTGGAAGCTCTATCCCAATTAATTCAGACTCACAAATGCAAATTCAAGGACTTACAAGAGCAACCAATTGACTGACCGAACCCTACTAAGTGTACTTGATCGATCAATACTAACAGTTTTATCTATGATATTCGTATTGGCCTAGTGGGAGATCTTGTACCTCCACTACCATCACCTTCACTACTACTATTTCCACCTTTACTATTTAAGAAGACTAAGGTTCTTTCTGAAAAGAAAAAACTCCAAAACCTCTTACTACCTACGAAGTTTGACAGAACTTTAAGTAAACTCAAGGAGTTCCTTATGAAAGTAGATCATACCTTTGAATATATGCCACTAATATACTCTACTTATAGTAAAAAAATGCTATTCATAGTAGATCTGCTTATAGGAGGAGCCAGCACTTGGTATTACACTAATTAATATAAGCGAATACCAGATACCAACTTTGAATGGGTCGAATAGGATACATTTAATGTTTTCAAACAAGAATTCATTAATACCTATCAAAACTAGCATGAGCAGTAGGATACAAAGGTCTCCCTTCAGAAAGAGTACCAGAAAAAAGACGAGGTAATAAAGAATTTTATCACATAAGTTAGGATTCATCCCTTGGTAGCCAAGCTACTATGAGAATAGTTCTGCAAGCACCTAATTAGAGCTATCTAACCTAATACTAAAGCTTATATAGTCTGAGTCAATATTGACAAGAACATTCTTAATAAGGTACTCACTAGTACAGAAATATACTTTCAAACTATCGCAAATATTGGGTCATAGGTTAAATATAAGAAGGTAAGGGAAATGCATGCATAGAGCCAGTTCTGTCAGAAAGAACAAGCTGCTGGTATGAAAAAGGAGGCAGCCCCCGCTCCTGAGACTACAAAGAAGAAGTCTTAGAACCTCAAAAACCAAATCTCTAAGCTAAAGCAGAAGGCAAAAACCAAGCCTAATACTAAATCCAAACCCAAGTCTAACACTTCCTTCAAGAAGGAAAAAGAGTCTGGCTAGGATATGGTTACCTATACTATATGGCAAGCTCAAAAGAAGGATATATAGTGCATTAAATATGGAGATAAAAACCATATAATAGGTAACTGCACGGTTGGATGGAAACCCTCAGTAGAGTCAAAAGGAAAAGGTAAGGCCAAGAAGAAAGTGAAGAAGGTAGTGACTATAGTAGCTATGGTAGCACCACTTAAGATTTCTTTTAGTAAGATTATCAGTAATGATGAGTTAGACTATAAGGAAAATTCAGACTGTTAGGAATATAGACTATCTAGTACGTTTAGTGTGCGCCATGGGGTAAGTCGGTTTGAGTTCATGGCCTTGACAACTCGTTCAGTAATCACCTCGCCTCGGTCATCACTAGTGGCAACTCGCCTCGAACTGACTCGCCGAGTATTCAGTGATCGACAGAATACTCGCCAAGCCTCTACACTAACCTCCTTTATGCTCGGGCGTCTGCCAAGCCTAGTCGTTTCCCACCCTTACTGGCAGCGCATACAAACAATAGGTAATGAGTGCTAATAATAACAACGAAATAGATGACAGTATAAGCCATACGTGACATTACAGGCAATCGGTAATACTACAGGCAATCCGTGATAGTAGAAGCAACCGTGACAGTAGAGGCAATTGGTAATAGGAGAAGCTACCCTAACAGTACAGGCAATCAGTGATAGTAGACGCGATCCATGATAGTATAGATGTGATAGCACAGGTAATCGGTGACAGTAGAAGTGATCCCCGATAGTATAGGAGCGATCCTGACATTTCAGGCAATCGGTGATAGGAAGAGCGATCCCTGACAGTACAAGAGTGACCGTGACATTACAGGCAATCGGTGACAGAAGAAGCGACCGTGACAGTACAGGCAATCGGTGACAGGAGAAGCGACCGTAACAGTACAGGCAATTGGTGATAGGAGAAGCGATCGTAACAGTACAGACAATTGGTGATAGGAGAAGCGACCATGACAGTAGAGGCAATCGGTGATAGTAGATACGATCCGTGACAGTACAGACAATCCGTGATAGTAGAAGCGACCATGACAGTTCAGGCAATTGGTGAAAGTAAAAGTGGCCATGATAGTACCTGCAATTGGTGACAGTAGATGCGACCGTGACAGTACAGGCAATCGGTGCCAGTAGACACGACCGTGATATTATAGGCAATCAGTGATAGGAGAAGCGACTATAACAGTATAGGCAATCGGTGACAGGAGAAGCGACTGTAACAGTACAGGCAATCGGTGACAGGAGAAGCGATCTGTAATAGTACAGACAATCCGTGACAGTAGAAGCGACCGTGACAGTTCAGGCAATCGGTAAAAGTAGAAGCGACTATGACAGTACCGGCAATCGGTGACAGTAGACCTGACCATGACAGTACAGGCAATCAGTAATAGGAGAAGCGACTGTGACAGTACAGGCAATTGGTAACAGTAGACGGGATTCATAATAGTATAGACAATCCATGATAGTAGACGTGACTGTGACAGTTCAGGCAATCGGTGACAGTAGACGCGATCCATAACAGTACATATAATCTGTGACAGGAGAAGCGACCGTAACAGTACAGACAATCAGTGACAGGAGAAGCGACCATGACAGTAGAGGCAATTGGTGACAGTAGATATGATCCGTGACAGTATAGACAATCTATGACATTAGTAGCGACCGTGACAGTTCAGGCAATCGGTGACAGTAGAAGCGACCGTAATAGTACAGGCAATCAGTGATAGTAGGAGCGATCCCCGACAGTACAGGCAATCCGTGACAGTTGAAGTGATCCATGACATTACAAGCAATTCGTAATAATAGAATTCTATGATAACACAGGCTAGACAGAGCGAAGGAATGAGAAATATAAAATAAAAGGCTTGGCGAGTATTCTATAGATCACTGAGTTAGGGCGAGTCAAGTTGAAGCATCGAAAAGCTGACTCGGCGAGTTGTTGACAGACAAAAACTCGTTCGCCGAGTCGGTTCTTGGTGAGGCGGGACGAGTTGTACTTGCCCCGTAGTGCACATTAAGTACGTTGGGTCAGATAGTCTTGTAGGATTGGTTTTCTCTTTGTATTATCAAGAAAGGCATCTCTATTGATAGTTGAAAGAAAGAACATGTTGGGGAACTCATAGATATTAACCCTACTTTCATTAGTTCTATTTCTCATAATTTGTCTTCTTCTACCTTTTTTTCTTTACAAAAGATAAAAAAAGAGACAAAAAGAAAAGCCGATAGTGAGGTGGCTCCTCTTGTTAGTGAATTACAAAAAAGACCATAAAAGGTGGTAGTGCCGGATATGTCTTTGGATAGAATAAAGGATCTCTCTTTGGTAGAAAAATCGGGTACAAAGGTATTGAAGTCTAATAGATTGAAATTTCTTATTCCTATTAAGTTATAATAGATATATAGAGGAATTAAATGCGACCTTTCTATGAATGCTTTAGTTAATACTGGTACTGAAGCTACGATTTTCGATTCTAATTTTATTAAATAGATAATATTGCTTTGGGTTAAGAGGGAGAAAAGACTGAGATTAGAGAGTGCTGACGGCTCGATTTTTAAGAAGTCTAGTACAGTGTAAGTCTGGAACCTATAGATAGAAGTCTTTGATACAAGATTAGGGCGAAATAAGACCCTTGACCTAGTGACTGAGGTTGTATGCCTCAAATCAGGTCTTCTACTCATTTTGGAGATAGATTGGATTATCACTAATTATAATAAGCTATGAGTCACCACTTCTTATAGGCTCAAGCTTAAGAGGGCATTAGAGATTAAAAATGTTACTAATTTCACTAACTTTGACGAAATACTTGCAGAGACTTAGTATATCAGATTTATTGAGATTGGGGAATAGGATTATTAGAAGTTCACTAATGGGGACATTTGCAAGGTTATAAAAATAACTGTGACCAAGAACATTCAAGAACTTGCTAATCGATTGCTATTTCAGTATAGGGATTTTGCAAAAATCTTTGGAAAGGAGATGCAATCTGCTCTTCCCTCTCATGGTCTATAAGATATGACAATTAAATTGGAAGAAGGAAAAAGTCTACCATCAGGAAAGTTGTACCTTCTTTCCCTTAATGAATTGGAGCTTCTCAAAGAATACCTTAACAAAATGCTCTGAACCAGTAAGATTAGACTAAGCAAAAGTAGTACTGACACTTCTATTTTCTTTCCCAAATAACCTAATAGCAAATTTTAAATAGTTGTAGACTATAAAGGCCTCAATACCATTACAAAAAAAGATATATATTCCCTACTACATATGACCACTCTTATAGAATAAGTTAGTACTTCATAGGTTTTCTCCAAACTTAACTTAAAACTTGAGTTTAACTTGCTAAGTATAGTAGCTAGAGATAAGTGGAAGATAGCATTCAAAACCAGATATAGTTTATACAAGTATACAGTTATGCCTTTTAGGCTAAATAATGCTCTATCTATCTTCCAATGATATATTAACAATATTCTATCTAAGAGAATCGATCGAAGAATCATTATATATATTGATGATATCCTTATATATATTCAGACTAAAGAAGAATATATCGAGCTCGTCTGTTGAGTACTACAGAAGCTAATGGAGAATAACCTTTTTATCAATATTGACAAGTGTATCTTCCATGTCCTCGAGATAGAATTCGTTAGATTTAAAGTTAGTACTAAAGGGATACAGATGGGCTAGAAGAAAGTCAAGGATATCCTCGCATGGCAAGCCCCTCAGAATGTCAAGAAGGTGTAGAAGTTTATTGGTTTTGCTAATTTCTATTACTAGTTTATTAAAAGCTTTAGTAGTTTGGCTCTCCTAATTTAAATATTGATACACAATGGAGTTCCTTGGAATTGGACATAGCAATATCAAAAGGACTTCAATAAATTAAAATATAGGTTCACAACCGCTCCGATACTATACTATTATCATCCTGAATAACCAAAGATGATTAAGACAGATGTATCCGATCTGACAAAGACTGGTATCCTATCTCAGACGGAACCAGATAGTCATTAGTACCTAGTTACTTACTACTCGAAGTGCTTTATCCTAGCAGAGCTTAATTATGACTTCCATGATAAGGAAATAGTTGTAATTGTCAATTGCTTTTAGCAATAGAAACACTTGCTAATAGGTACCCTAAAAGAGATAATTGTGTATACAGATCATAAAAACCTTGAGTACTTTAATTCTACAAAGTTACTCAATCAAAGGTAGACTCATTGAGTGGAAATAATAAGCTAGTTCAATTTTAGAATTATTTACCACTCAGGTAATAACAATGGCAAAGCTGATATATTTTCCCATTAGGTTGATCCTGACCTCAAAGAAGGGGGAGAGAAGCAAGACTATATAATTCGGATATTTAAGTTTGGTTAATTCCAACTAGGTTCGAGTGAGGAGATACTAGTCATGTACCGAATTATAGTAGTGAAGGCCTTATAGACAGAAGAATCAACTTGGTCGAAAGAAATTCTAGAGGCTAGCCTCATAGATGAGAAGTGGTTAGGGATTCAGAATATATTAAAGTTTGACAAGGAGTATTCTGGTATTGAATACTATAGTTTAGAAGATGATATGGTGACCTATAAAAGACATTTGTATATTTCTGACAACAACCCTCTCAAGCTAAAAGTGGCATTCCAGAGCCATGATACTAAAGTTGCAGGATACTTTAGATATGACCAAAGCCTCAAACTAATAAAATAAAATTACTATTAGCTAAATATGGAAGATTGGGTATATAACTACATCTATATATGCAACACTTGCTAATACAACAAGACAGCATAATACAAGAAATATGGTAAGCTCGTACCTGTTCTAATTCCCTATAGGCCATGGGAATATATTTTAATAGATTTTATTACTGATTTACCTCCAGTTTAGGAGTATAATCCAATTTAGGTTATTATTGATAGGTTTACCAAGATAGCATATTTCATTTCTTTAAAGAACTGAAAGACTAAAGAGTTAGCTAGGATATTTGTTAAGGAGGTATAGAGACTATATAGGTTGCCAAAGAGGGTCGTTTCGGATAGGGACTCAGTGTTTACAAGTTCATTTTAGATGGAAGTTATACAGTTATTAGGAGTTGAGTTAGATAAGTCCTTGGTATATCACCCCCAGACAGATTGTCAAACTGAATGAGTCAACTGGATTCTGGAGCATTATCTATAGACATATTGCTATTGGAATCAGAATGACTAGGTTAAGTTACTTCTATTTATCGAGTTCTATTATAATAATACTATCCACTCTAGTACCAAACATACTCCTTTTTATGCAGCATATGGCTAACATCCTAAGAACAACTTCCAGAACCCCACCAAGGCCTGAACTGAATCTAATAACCCTAAAGCAGCTAAGATGGTCGAAACTCTGGACGCAATAAGAGAGGCAATAAAGGAGAATATAAAGGTAGTACAAGCTTGCATGTCAAAATACTATAATCTTAAGGTGGCAAAGAAGGAACCGACATTTAAGATAGGAGACTAAGTTATAGTCAATGCTAAGAACATTAAGACTAGGCGTTCGACCAAGAAGCTTGACTACAAGTTTCAAAAAAAGTTCAGAATCAAATGACTCATTAGTACTTATACTTATGAGTTAGAACTTCTTTCGAGTATAGGTAAAATATACTCTGTCGTCTATATTAGTCTGTTGGAATCCTACCACCTTAACTCAATTGTTGGCAGACGTTCACTAACACCCCCTCCCATCGATCTAGAAGAATCGGAGTACTAAATAGAAAAGGTTAGGCCTAGTAACCTTCAGAAGAGAAGAGTTATGTACTTAGTTTCCTGGAAGAGTTATAGTCCTGATGATGATATATGGGAACCATATGAGAACTTGAAGGATGGAGGGTCTGAAATCATTCAGAAATTCCATTTGGATAATCTTCATAAGCTACGGAACCCTGATATTATCTTGTGAGGATATTTCTTTTTTTCCTATTAGGCTTTAGGTTTTTTAAATTATCTTTCATGTATTTTTTATTTCTTACCTATATTTCTTATGCCATTTTCTATCCCAAGGGTGCAATGAGATATACGCAGCTGTATTTCAGCTGTTGTATATGAGGACTGGTCTTCAAGTCCCATCTATAGTTATTTGTAGAAATACTGATTCTATTTGTATAATTAATTAGGTTCTTATAAACAAGAACCTTACAGGGGGGGGTACTATCATAGAGTGATATCCAGCCCTACCATAGGTACTTGAGCTCTTATAAAATGACCCTAGATATCCATATGGACTCTAGGTATACTGATAGTAGTGTAGTATAAGTGTTTCTAATACTTATATATGAGAGATAAGTATATGAAAGAGGTATGAACCTTGGAGTAGTTTATAATCATTATATATAGTTTAGACCCTTATGGCACGTCCATAGACCCTTAAGGAAGCTACGGTTTAAGTCTCATAAGTATCTGATCAATGGTTCAATAGTTATACCTAGATCACTATATTGACTATATGTATATATATACTAGCTATGCTAGCTATTATTCTAAAGTCTTAGTGTTACTCTAAATTGGAGTTATTACCCTGAACTTTAAGAAAATAACTCAGTAAAAATTAAATAAAATAATGAAGCCACGAGGGTCTACTTTAGACCAAAGTGCATCTAGTAACATTATAAGGGAACGCATCTTGAGCCCAGGCCAAAAATATGGTCGAAATATAAGGTTTTCTAAATTTAATATTTTGAAGTTATATATAGGCCTATTTATTGCTCTGATTCCATTTTCGCAATCTATCTTATGATCAAAGTAATACTCATGGAGTTATAAGACCTTTTATTAAGGCTAACTAAATCCATAAGGAAGTTTATCGATTACTAATAACAACTCTATGAATAATATAGGCATCGAGATGAATTAAGATTTTATAATCTTTTACGGATCGACGCTTATTCAATGATAATCCATTCATGACCCATGAGTATTTATTAATAGAGTTATAAGCAAGTTGAAAATTATTTTCAATGAAAACTAGATATTATTAAGAAAATACTATTAGAAGCTCAAATAAATAACCCAATAATACTACTGAGTAATAACTCAATAGTATCGGGAAATAGTATTTGGTTTAAGTGAAGTATATGAAATATGCAGGTATAGGAATCTTTTCTATATTCAGGCTAGTAACCTATAATAATAAGTGCAGATTATAACTGCGTTAATAAAGGTGTAGATGGCATAACACTTAGGAAGAAATTTCGAAGAAGTGATGAGTAGATACGTGTCTCCCAAAATATTTTATCAAGAAATACCTATCATTACTGCATATTATAAATAGTGAGAGTAGTTCCCAGTTAAATCCAATTCTACTATCAAGAGTATTCGAAAACAAGAGCATCTTGAGTATACAAAGCCTACAAAGTTCTAAGTCTAATAAAACTTTACATCTAAATGATATAGGATTTATTTTGTATTGCGAAATAAGATTTATCGAGAGAGACTAAAGGGGAATTGAACTTTACTACTATAGGATTATATTTTGTATTATAAAATAGATATTGTTGTAGCAGAATAAGTACGGCCGTCCTATTTTCTAGTCACAAGTGCACTATAAGAGTTAATAGGACCCCTATAATAATTCACCCTTCCTACTTATAGCTAATAGGATATGATAATTGAGTTAGAAGAAGGAAAGAGTCCTCTGTTAGGAAAGTTGTACCTCCTCTCCCCTAATAAACTAGAGGTTCTTAAAAAATACCTTGATAAGATGCTCTAAACCGACAAGATTAGACCAAACAAAAGTAGTACTAGTACTCCTATTTTCTTTGTCAAATAACCTAATAGCCAATTTCAAATAGTCATAGGCTATAGAGATATCAATGTTATTACCAAAAAATATAAGTATCCCTTACCACTTATAACTACTCTCATAAAACAAGTTAGCACTTTACAGGTTTTTTCTAAACTCAATTTAAAATTTGAGTTTAACTTGCTAAGAATAGCACCTGGAAATGAGTGAAAAATAGCATTTAAGACTAGATATAGCTTATAATAGTATACAGTTATACCTTTTAGGCTAACTAATACTCTATCTATTTTTCAATAACATGTTAATAATATTCTATCTAAGAGAATTAATTAAGGAATCATTATATATATTGATAATATCCTTATATACACTTAAACTAAGGAGTAATATATTGAGCTTATCTATTGGATACTACAAAAGCTAATGGAGAATTATATTTATATCAATATTGACAAGTATATCTTCTATGTCTTTCAGGTAGAATTTATAAGATTTAAGGTTAGTGTCACAGGGGTCCTATTAACTCTTATAGTACTCTTGTAACTAGAAAATAGGACGGCTATACTCATGCTACTATAATGATACTTATTCTAAAACATAGAATAAAATCCTATAGTAGTTGTCACGGGGTGACATCCAGCCCTACCAGAGGTACTTGAGCTCTTATAGAACGACTCTAGATATCCACATGGACTCTAAGTACACTCATAACAGTGTGGTGCAAGTACTTCTAATACTTATCTATAAAAGATAAGTATATAAAACGGGTATGAACCTCAAAGTAGTAAATAACCATCATAGATGGTTAAGACCCTTATGGCACGCTCATAGACCCTTGAGGGAGCTACGGTTTAAGTTTCATAAGTATCTGATTAATGGTTCAATAGTTACACCTAGAACAATATACTGACTATATATACATACACTATCTATACTAGCTATTACCCTGAAGTCTTGGCGTTACCCTGAACTGAAGTTATTACCCTGAACTTTAGGAAAATAACTTGGTAAAAATAAATAAAATAATGAAGCCACAAAGGCGTACTTTAGACCAAAGTACATTCGGTGACATTATAAAGGAGTGTACCCTGAGCCAAGGCCAAAGATATGATTGAAATATAAAGTTCTCCGAATTTAATATTTCAAAGTTATATCTAGGTCTATTCATCGCCCTGATTCCATTTCCGTAATCCATTTTGTGATCGGAGTAATACTCGTGGAGTTATAAGACCTTTAGTAAGGTTAATTAAACTTACGAGGACATTTATCTATTACTGATAACAACTCCACGAATAATATGGGCATCGAGATGAATTAAGATTCTATAATCTTCCATGCATTGGCGCCTATCCAATGATAATCTATTTGTGATCTATGAGTCTTTATTAATAGAGTTATGAGCAGTTGAAAATTATTTTCAATAGATACTAGACGCTATTAAGAAAATACTACTGCAAGCTCAAATAAGATGACTCTACGATACTGTCAAGTATTTATTCGATAGTATCAGGGATTGGTGTTATATCGGAAGTAGAAATTAGTTATCTCGGCTAAGTATTTTTTAATGGAATATGTCGGCTTAAGCGAAGTATATGATACATGCAGATATGGGAATCTTCTCTACATTTGGGCTAATAACCTATAACAATGAGTGCAGATTATGACTGCGTTAATAAAGGTGTAGATGGCATAATACTTAGGAAGAAATTCCGAAGAAGTGATGGATAGGTGCATGTCCCCCAAAATATTTTATCAAGAAATATCTACCATCACCATACATTATAAATAGTGAGAGTAGTTCTTGGTTGAATCAAATTCTACCAGCAAGAGTATTCGAAAGCAAGAGTATCTTGAGTACACGAAGACTACAAAGTTCTAAGTCTAGTGAAACTTTACGTCTAATTGACATAGGATTTATTTTGTGTTGCGAAATAAGATCTATCGAGAGAGACTAAAGCGGAATTGAACTTTACTGCTATCGGATAATATTCTGTATTACGGAATAGATATCATTATAGCAGGATAAGTACGGCTATCCTATTTTCTAGTCACAAGAGCACTATAAGGGTTAATAGGGCCCCCGTGACATTACTTTGTAGACAAGTGATTTTCGTCTTACTTTAAGTTATTATATACTCTCGAATTAATATGTCTAACTCCCAAACACTAAGAGGGCCTCGCCAGCCCTACCAATCCCTCACACTTTCAGATATCACACCCTATGCTATCACACAACGTCCATACAATCTTGCACAATTAGTGACTGATATGGAAGATAAGTTCCAAGACATGCTAATGGAAGATATCCTATCTCAAGGGATAGAATCTTCTAGGCAGTAGCCACAATACTCTTCAGACGAGCTAACACCATACTCGCAAGGGTTTTTGCTAGGTCTATTACGTCGATAGGAACCAACCCAGTAACCTACTCATTGAGCAGGTAGTAATACCTTCTTACAACGACTACAATGACTACTACGCCCTACTCGAGCTACACACCACACAATAAGTCAAGAACAATACGATCAATTACTGGCTTGTATTATTCGAGATAGAGCTACTGAGTTCAACCGCCAACAAGCCGAACTAGCAGACCTCACTAGTGGTCTATAGGCACAGGCACATCTATTAGTCAAATCCTAAGAGGCTCATAAAGTAGTTTTTGATGAAGCAAAAGCTACATATGAGGACCTAAAGTTACTGCGGCAGCAAGTAACTGAGAAAGTAGCTACTCTTAAGGGCCAAACAGAGGGACAACAGGATATAGTTCAACAATTGACTGTATCCATCAGTGAGGTATTGGAGAAGCAGTGGAAGGCACTGACCGATAAGCTCACCTAGGACACAAGTGTAATCATCGATGCAGTGAAGACTGAGTTTGATACTATCAAGGCAGACGTGGGTAGAGTAAGTGATTGGATGCAGAAGGCGATCAAACAAGAACAGGACGATCGCATTTAAAGTTGTAAGACAAATAGGAAATTAGTTGAGGCCCTTTCCTGCCTAATTCAAACTTATAAATGTAAGCTTAAAGACCTCCAAGAGCAGCCAATCGATTAACTAAACCCTACCAAATGCACTCGATCGATCTACACCGATAGCTTCATCCGAGATGTCCATACTGGTATAATGGGTGGTCTAGTACCTCCACTACCACCATCTCCACTACCACCATCTTCTCCTCCCCTAACTAAGAAGACAAAAGTTCTTTTTGAAAAGAAAGAACCTTGAAACCTCCCATTACCTCCGAAGTTCAATGGAACTTCAAGCAAGTTGAAGGAATTTCTAATGAAGGTAGACCACATATTTGAACATATGTCGCTGACATATTCTACCCATAGTGAAAAGATCCTATTTATAGTGGATCTACTTACAGGGGGGGCCAGCACTTAGTATTACACTAACCAATATAAGTAAACACTAGATGCCAACTCCAGATGTGTTGAGTAGGATACATTTAATGTTTTCAAACGAGAATTCATTAATGCCCATCAAAACCAGCATAAGCAGCGGGACGCAAAGATCTCCCTTCAAAAGGAGTACCAGAAGAAAAGTGAGTTGATGAAGGATTTCATCGCTTGGGTCAGGGTTTATCAGTTGGTAGCGGAACTACTACAAGAACAGCTCTGAAAGCACTTGATCATAGCTATTTAACTAAAAACCAGAGCCCACATAGTCCAAGTCAGCACTAATAAGGACATTCTTGATAAAGTACCTGCCAGTACAGAAATGTACTTCCAGGCTATCACTAATACTGGGTCTCAAGTCGAATATGAAAAGTTAAAGGAGGCACATACATAAAGCCAGTTCCATCAAAAAGAATAGGCTACTGGTGCAAAGAAGGAGGTAGCCCTCACTCTTAAGACTACAGAGAAGAAGTCCGAGAACCTCAAGGACCGAATCTCTAAGCCGAAGTAGAAGGCAAAAATTAAGCCTAATGCCAAATCCAAACCCAAGTCCAATGCTTTCTCCAAAAAGGAAAAAGAGCCTGACCAAGATGCAGTTACCTATGCTATGCGGCAGGCTCGAAAGAAGAACATGCAGTGTATCAAATGTGGAGACAAGTCCCACATAATGGGTGACTGCATAGTGGGATGGAAGCTATTGGCAGAGGTAAAGGGAAAGGGAAAAGCTAAGGAGGAAGTAAAGAAAGTGGCAATAGTGGCAGTAGTAGTAGAGCTACTAGAGATTTCTTTTGGTAAGATCATTAGTGATGATGAGTTGGACTATAGAGAGAACTCGAACTGTTAGGGATGGGGGCTATCTAGTATGTTGGGTCAGATGGTCTCGCAGGATTGGTTTTCTATTTGTGTTGTGAAGAAGGGTATCTCTGTTGGTAGTTGGAAGGAGGAACATGTTAGGGAACCCATAGATATTGACCCCACTTTCATTAGTTCTGTTTCTTATAATCTGTCTTCCTCTGCTTTTCTTTCTTTACAAAATACAAAAAAAGGGGTAAAAAGAAAAGCCGATAATGAGGTAACTCCTCTTGCTGGCGAACTCCAAAAAAGACTACGAAAGGTGGTGGTGCCAGATATTTTATTGGATAGAATTAAAGATCTCTCTTTGGCAGGAAAATCGGGTGCAAAGGTATTGAAATCTGATGGGCTGAAGTTTCTTATTTCTATTAAGTTATCTTGGATATACGGAGGAATAAAAAAGGAACTTTCTATTAATGCTTTGGTTGACACTGGCGTGGAAGCCACGATTTTCAATTCTGATTTTGTTGAACAGATGATGTTGCCTTGGGTTAAGAAGGAGAAAAGACTGAGACTAAAGAGTGCCGACAGCTCACTTCTTAAGAGGTCTGGCACAGTGCAAGTCCGGAACCTACAGATAGAAGTCCCTGATATAAGATTAGGGCGAAATAAAACTCTTGACCTGGTAACTGAAGTTGCATACCTTGAACCAAGTCTTCTACTCATTTTGAGGATGGATTGGATCATTGCCAATTGTAATAAGCTACGAGTCACCACTCCTTATGGGCTCAAGCTTAAGAGGGCATTGGAAATTGAGGAGGTTACTAATTTCGCTGACTTTGATGAAGTACTTACAGAGACTCAGTATGTCAGACTTATTGAGATAGGGGAATAGGATTATCAGAAGTTCGCAAATGGGGAAATTCGCAAGATTATAAAAATAACTATGACTGAGAACCTTGAAGAACTTGCTGATCAATTGCTATCTTAGTACAGGGATTTTATAAAAATCTTTGGAAAGGAGATACAATCCGCCCTTCCCTCTCATGGCCCACAGGACATAACAATCGAGTTGGAAGAAAGAAAAGGTCCATCGTCAGGAAAGTTGTACCCTCTCTCCCCTGATAAATTGGAGCTTCTTAAGGAATACCTTGACGAGATACTCCGAACTGGCAAGATTAGACCGAGCAAAAGCAATGCTAGTACTCCTATTTTCTTCACCAAACAGCCTAATGGCAAGCTTCGAATAGTCGTAGACTATAGAGGCCTCAATGCCATTACCAAAAAAGATAAGTATCCCCTGCCACTCATGACCACTTTCATACAACAAGTTGGCACTTCACAGGTTTTCTTTAAACTCGACTTAAAACTTGGGTTCAACTTGCTAAGAATAGCAGCCGCAGACGAGTGGAAGATAGTATTCAAGACCAGATATGGCTTGTACGAGTATATAGTTATACCTTTTGGGCTAACTAACGCTCCATCTTTCTTCCAATAACATGTTAACAATATTCTATCTGAGAGAATCGATCGAGAGATTATTGTATATATTGATGATATCTTTATATACACTTAGACTAAAGAAGAACATGTTGAGCTCGTCTGTTGGGTACTGTAGAAGCTAACGGAGAATAACCTTTATGTTAACATTGATAAGTGTATCTTCCATATCCTTGAGGTAGAATTCGTAGGATTTAAAGTCAGCACTAAAGGGATACAGATGGGTCAGAAAAAAGTTAAGTACATCCTCGTATGGCAAGCTCTTCGGAACGTTAAAGAGGTACAGAAGTTTATTGGTTTTGCTAATTTCTATCACCAGTATATTAAAGGCTTTAGTAGTTTGGCTCTTCTGATTCAAACACTTATGCATAATGGAGTTCCTTGGAATTGGATATAGCAGTATTAAAAGGCCTTTGATGAGCTGAAATATAGGTTTACTACAGCTCCAATACTATACCATTAATATCCCGAATGACTAAAGATGATTGAGACAGATACGTCCAATCTGACAAAAGCTGGTATCCTATCTCAGAAGGAACCAGATAGTCATTGGCACTCAGTCACTTACTACTCGAAGTGCTTCATCCCAGCAGAACTTAATTACGACGTCCATGATAAGGAAATGGTAATAATCGTCAACTGCTTTTAGGAATAGAGACACTTCTTGATAGGTGCCCCTAAGGAGATAATTGTGTATACGGATCACAAAAACCTCGAGTACTTTAATTCCATAAAGTTACTCAATCAAAGGCAGGCTAAGTGGGCGGAAATACTAAGCCAGTTCAATTTTAGGATCATCTACCGCTCAGGTGACAAGAATGGCAAAGCCGATGTATTTTCCTGTCAGATTGATCCTGACCTCGAAGAAGGGGGGGAGAAGTAGGATCATACAATTCGGATATTCAAACCTGGTCAATTCCAACTAGGTTCGGGTAAGGAGGTACTAGTAACACGTCGAATTATGGCAGTAAAGGCCTTACAGATAGAAGAATCAACATAGTCAAAGGAAATCCTAGAGGCTGGCCTCATGGATAAGAAATAGTTAGGGATTCGAAATGCGTTGAAGTTTGGCAAGAAGTATCCTAGTCTTAAGCATTACGGTTTGGAAGATGATATGGTGACCTATGAAAGACATTTGTATATTTCTGACAACAACTCACTCAAGCTAAAGGTGGCATTTCAGAGCTATGATGCTAAAGTTGCCAGATACTTCGGATATAACAAGACCCTCAAATTGATAAAACAAAATTACTACTAGCCAAATATGGAAGATTGGGTATGTGACTATGTCTGTATATGTGACGCTTACCAGTACAACAAGACAGCGTGACACAAGAAATATGGCAAGCTCATACCTCTTCCAATTCCTTATAGGCTATGGGAACACATTTCGATAGATTTCATTACTGATTTACCTCCAGTTAAGGGGTATAATTAAATCTGAGTTATTATCGATAGGTTTACTAAGATAGCTCATTTCATTCCTTTAAAGAACTAGAAGGCTAAGGAGTTAGCTAGGATATTCGTCAAGGAGGTATAGAGACTATATGGGTTGCCAAAAAGGGTTGTTTCGGATAGGGACTCGGTGTTCATAAGTTCGTTTTGGATAGAAGTTATGCGCTTATTGGGAGTTGAGCTGGATAAGTCCTCAGCATATCACTCCCAGACGGATGGTCAAACTTCATAAGTCAACTAGATCCTAGAGCACTATCTACGGACGTATTGCTATTGGGATCAGGATGACTGAATCGAGTTACTTCCGTTTACCGAGTTCTGTTACAATAACACCATCTACTCTAGTACTAAATATACTCCCTTTTATACAGCATATGGCCAACATTCTGAGAACAACTTCCAGAACCCAACTGAGACCTCAACCGAATCTAACAACCCTAAGGTAGCTAAGACGGTCGAAACCCTGGACGTAATGAGAGAGGTAATGAGAGAGAACATGAAGGTAGCGCAGGCTCATATGTCAAAGTATTACAATCTCAAAGTAGCAGAGAAGAAACCAACATTCAAGGTAGGAGACTGGGTTATGGTCAATGCTAAGAACATTAAGACTAGGTATCTGACCAAGAAGCTTGACTACAAGCTCCGAGGGAAGTTCAGAATTAAACAACTCATCGGTACTTACACTTATAAGTTAGAACTTCCTCCAAGCACAGGTAAAACATACTCCGTCTTCAATATTAGTCTGTTAGAACCCTACCACCTTAACACGATTGCTGGCAGATATTCGTCAACACCCCCTCCCATCGATCTCGAAGAATCGGAGTACCAAATAGAGAAGGTTAGGACGAGTGAGCTTCGGAAAGGAAGAGTAATATACTTGGTTTCCTAGAAGGGTTACAGTCCTGATAACAATATATGGGAACTATATGAGAACTTGAAGGATGGAGGATCTGAAATCGTTCGGAAATTCTATCTAGATAATTTTCGTAAGCCACGGGACTCTGATGTTATCTTGTGAGGATTTTTCATTTTTTCCTATTTAGGCTTTAGGTTTTTGGAATTATCTTTTACGCATTTTTTGTTTTCTACCTGTATTTCTTATGCTATTTTCTGTCCCAGGGGTGCAATGAGATGTACGCAACTGTGTTTCGGTTATTGTATATGAGGACTGGTCCTTAAGCCCCATCTATAGTCGTTAGTAATAATACTAATTCTATTTGCATGATTAATTAGGTTTTTGCGGACAAGAACCTTAAGGGGGGAGGCACTACCACAGGGTGATATCCAGCCCTACCAGAGGTACTTGAGCTCTTATAGAACGACCCTAGATATCCATATGGACTCTAGGTATACTCATAGCAGTGTAGTGCAAGTACTTCTAATACTTATCTATGAAAGATAAGTATATGAAATGGGTATGAACCTCAGAGTGGTATATAACTATCATAGATAGTTAAGACCCTTATGGCACGCCCATAGACCCTTGAGGGAGCTACGGTTTAAGTTTCATGAGTATCTAATTAATGGTTCAATAGTGACACCTAGAACAATATGCTGACTATATGTATATACACTAGCTATACTAGCTATTATCCTAAAATCTTGGCATTACCCTGAACTGAAGTTATTACCTTAAACTTTAGGAAAATAACTGGGTAAAAATAAATAAAATAATGAAGCCACGAGAGCGTACTTTAGACTAAAGTGCGTCCGGTGACATTATAAGGAAGTACGCTCTGTACCAAGGTCAAAGATACGGTTGAAATATGAGATTCTCCGAATTTAATATTTTAAAGTTGTATCTAGATCTATTCACCGCCTTGATTCTATTTCCACAATCCATTTTATGATCCGAGTAATACCCGTGGAGTTATAAGACCTTTAGTAAGGTTAATTAAACCTACGAGGATGTTTATCTATTATTGATAACAACTCCATCAATAATATGGGCATCGAGATAAATTAAGATTCTATGATCTTCCACGCATTGGTGCCTATCTAATGATAATCTATTTGTAACCTACGAGTCTTTATTAATAGAGTTATAAGCAGTTGAAAATTATTTTCAACAGATACTAGACACTATTAAGAAAATACTACTGTAAGCTCAAATAAGATGACTTTACGATACTGTCGAGTATTTATTCGATAGTATCGGGGATTGGCATTATATTGGAAGTAGAAATTAGTTATCTCGGCTGAGTATTCTTTAATGGATAAGTCGACTTAAGCAAAGTATATGAAACATGTAGGTATGAGAATCTTCTCTACGTTCAGGCTAGTAACCTGTGATAATGAGCGCAGATTATGACTACATTAACAAAGGTGTAGATGACATAACACTTAGGAAGAAATTCCAAAGAAGTGATGGGTAGGTGCGGGTCCCCCAAAATATTTTATCAAGAAATATCTACTATCACCGTATATTATAAATAGTAAGAGTAGTTCTCGGTTGAATCGAATTCTACCAGCAAGAGTATTCGAAAGCAAGAGCACCTCGAGTACACGAAGCCTACAAAGTTCTAAGTCTAGTGAAACTTTACGTCTAATTAATATAGGATTTATTTTTTGTTTCGAAATAAGATCCGTCGAGAGAGACTAAAGTAGAATTGAACTTTACTACTATAGGATAATATTCTGTATTACAGAATAGATATTGTTATAGTAGAATAAGTACAGCCATCCTATTTTTTAGTCGCAAGAGTGCTATAAGGGTTAATAGGGCCTTTGTGACAGTAGTAAAATTCAATCCATCTTAATTCTTCTTGATAGATATTATTTAGCAACAAAAAATAAATCTTTTATCAGTTGAAAATAAAGTAAACTAGATTTAGAACTTTATAGACTTCATATACTCTAGGTACTCTTGCTTTTGAATACTGTTAATGGTAGAATTAATTTTAACCAGGAACTACTCTCACTATTTATAATATATAGTGATGGTAGATATTTCTTGATAAAATATTTTGGGGGATATGCACCTACCCATCATTTCTTCGGAATTTCTATCTAAGTATTATACTATCCATATCTTTATTAACGCAGTCATAATTTACACTCATTATTACAGGTTACTAGTCCAAACGTAGAGAAGATTCTTATACCCATATATTTTATATAGTTCACTTAAGTCAACTTATTCCATTAAAGAATACTTAGCTAAGATAACTAATTTCTACTTCCGATATAATACCAATCCCCAATACTATCGAATAAATACCTAACAGTATCATAGAGTAATCTTATTTGAGCTTGTAGTAGTATTTTCTTAATTGCATCTAGTATCTATTGAAAATAATTTTCAACTGCTTATAACTCTATTAATAAAGACTTGTAAGTCACAAGTAAATTATTATTAGATAGATATCAATATGTAAAAGATTATAGAATCTTAATTCATCTCGATGCCTATATTATTCATGAAGTTGTTATTAGTAATATATAAACTTCTTTGTAGATTTAATTAACTTAATTAAAGGTCTTGTAACTCCATAAGTATTATTCCGATCATAAAATAGATTATGAGAAAGGAATCAAAATGCAGAATAGGCCTGGATACAACTTTGAAATATTAAATTTGGAGAACTTTATATTTTAACTATATTTTTGGCCTTGGCCTAGAGTGCACTCCCTTATAATATTATTAGACACACTTTAGTCTAAAGTATACCTTCATGGCTTCATTATTTTATTTATTTTTACCGAGTTATTTTCCTAAAGTTCAGAGTAATAATTTTAGTTTAGGGAAATACTAAGACTTTAGAGTAATGGCTAGTATAGCTAGTATATATACATATAGTTAGTATATTGATCTAGGTACAACTATTGAACCATTGATCAGATACTTATGAAACTTAAACCGTAGCTCTCTCAAGAGTCTATGGATGTGCCATAAGGGTCTTAACTATCTATGATGATTATAAACTACTCCGAAGTTAATACCCGTTTTATATACTTATCACTTATAGACAAGTATTAGAAATGCTTATATCACACTGCTATAAGTGTACCTAGAGTCCATATGGATATCTAGGGTCATTCTATAAGAGCTCAAGTACCTATAGTAGGGTTGGATGTCACTCTGTGACAGTGCCTCCCCCTTTAAGGTTCTTGTCCTCATAAACCTAATTAATTATACAAATAGAATCAGTTTTGCTACTAATGACTATGTATGGGCCTTAAGGACCAGTTCTCATATACAACAGCTGAAACACAGCTGCGTATATCTTATTGCACCCTAAGGACATAAAATAGTATAAGAAATATAGGTAAGAAACAACAAATGTATGAAAGATAATTCAAAAAACCTAAAGTTTAATAGAAAAAAAAGAAAAATCCTCATAAGATAACATTAGGGTCCCATAGCTTACAAGGATTATCTAGATAGAATTTTAGAACCATTTCAGAACCTCCATCCTTCAGGTTCTCATATAGTTCTCATATGTCATTATCAGGACCATAATCCTTCCAGGAAACTAAGTACATCACTCTTCCTTTCTGAAGCTCACTTATCCTAACCTTCTCTATTTAGTACTCTAATTCTTTGAAATCAATGGGAAGGGGAGTTGGCGAACGTCTACCAGCAATCGTGTTGAGGTGGTAAGATTCCAACAGGCTGATATGAAAGACAGAGTATATTTTACCTTTGCTTGGAGAAAGTTCTAAATTATAGGTATAAGTACTGATTAGTTATTTAATTTTAAATTTCCCTCAAAGCTTGTAGTCAAGCTTTTTGGTCGGACGCCTAGTTTTGATATTCTTAGTGTTAACTATAACTCAATCTTCTACCTTAAATATTAGTTCCTTCTCTGCTACTTTGAGATTATAGTATTTAGACATTCAGGCCTGTGCTACCTTCATGTTCTCCCTCATTACCTCTCTCATTGCATCCAGAGTTTCGACTATCTTAGCTGCTTCAGGATTATTTGATTTAGTTGAGACCTCAGTTGAGTTTTGGAAGTTGTTCTCGAGATATTAGCCATATATTACATAGAATGGAGTACGTTTAGTACTAGAGTAGATAGTATTATTATAATAGTACTTGGCAAATAGAAGTAACTCAACCCAGTCATCCTGATCTCAACAGCAATATATCCATAGATAATTCTGTAGGACCTGGTTGACTCGTTCAGTTTGACTATCCGTTTGGGAGTAATATACTAAAGACTTATCTAACTCAACTCCTAATAACCATATGACTTCTATCTAAAATGAACTTATGAATATTGAGTCTCTATCCAAAATAACCCTTTTCAATAATCCATATAGTCTTGATACCTCCTTGATAAATATTCCAGCTAACTCTTTAGCCTTTCAGTTCTTTAAAAGAATGAAATATGCCATCTTAGTAAACCTATCAATAATAACTTAAATTTGATTATACTCTTTAACTAGAGTTAAATTAGTAATGAAATCCATCAAAATATGTTCCCACAGCCTATAAGAAATTGGAAGAGGTATGAGGTTACTATATTTTATATATTATGCTATCTTATTGGGCTTGCAAGCGTCGTATATACAGACGTAGTCATATATCCAATCTTTTATGTTTGGCCAGTAGTAGTTTCGTTTTATTAATTCAAGGGTTTTATTACATCCAAAGTATCCTGCAACTTTAGTATCATAGTTCTAAAATACTACTTTTAGCTTAAGTGAGTTGTTGTCAGAAATATACAAATATCTTTCATAGGTCACCATGTCATCTTCCAAACTATAGTACTTAAGACTGAGATATACGATACTAAACTTCAACATATTCTGAATCCCTAAATACTTTTTATCTATGAGGCCAGCCTTTAGGATTTCCTTCAACCAAGTTAATTCTTTTGTCTATGGGGCTTTCACTACTATAATTCAATGCATTACTAGTACTTCTTCATCTAAACCTAGTTGGAATTGACTAGGCTTGAATATCCAAATTATGTGGTCTTGCTTCTCCCCTTCTTTTTCGAAGTCAAGATCAACCTAATGGAAAAACATATTAGCCTTACCATTTTTGTCACCTGGGTAGTAGATGATCCTAAAATTGAACTAGCTTAGCATTTCCGCTCAATGAGCCTACCTTCGATTGAATAACTTTATAGAATTAAAGTATTCAAGATTCTTGTAATTCATATATACAATTATCTCTTCTAGGGCACTCATTAAAAAGTATCTCCATTCCTGAAAGCAGTTAACTATTATGACTATTTTCTTATCATGAACATCATAGTTAAGCTCTGTAGGGATAAAACGCTTTAAGTAGTCAGTGATAGGGTGCCAATAACTGTCTAGTTCCTTCTAAGATAGGATACTAGCCTTTGCCAAATTGGACACAGCTGTCTCAATTATCTTTAGTCATTTGGGATGATAATAGTATAGTATCAGAGCTGTAGTGAATCTATATTTCAGTTTATTGAAGGCTTTCTGGCACTGTTATATCCAGTTCTAAGGAACTCCATTATACATTAATATTTAAATCGAGATAGCCAAACTACTAAAGCCTTTAATTAACTAGTAATAGAAATTAACAAATCTAATAAACCTCTATACTTTTTTGATATTCCGAGAGGCTTAATATATGAGGATGTCCTCGACCTTGTTCTGACCCATTTATATCTCTTTAGTGTCGACCTTAAATCTTACGAATTCTACCTTGAGGACATGAAAGATATACATATCAATGTTAATATAAAGATTATTCTTTATTAGCTTTTGTATTACCTAACAGACAAGCTTGATATGTTCTTTTTTAATCTAAATGTATATAAGGATATTATCAATATATATAATGATTCCTTAATTGATTCTCTCAGATAGAATATTTATAATGAGACATGTTATTTTTTATTATTTTATTTATCTTATATTTTTTATATCTGTTATTAATTTATAACTGCTGAATCTAGTAGTTAGTTATTTAGTAGAACTTGCTGTCTTGTATACACCCTCAAAAATATAGTACTACCCCAGTATAGCTCCATTTTCTATGATTCATATATTTCCTATGACTTATGTATTTTCTATAACTCATGTAGCACTATCCTATAGTAAGTGCCATATTCTATATATTCTAAACTATCAATTACATTATTAAATAAGTATAAAAAGTGTATAGATTCCATTCTGAAATCTCTTCCTCATATTACTCAAATAGATAACAACCTACAATAGATTAGTTAGTTAGTAAATAATCTAAGCAGAGATTATACCTATTAATTAACATTCCTAATAGAACTCCCTACCTCATAACAACTACACTTCTGAAGCAATCCCTCAGCAGAACCAGTATACACATATATCTATTCTAGTAGATATAGATTGTATAAACGGTACTGAATAACTACTATCTAGTATCATTCATTATATTTTTTTTAATATCAAAAGTTAATCTCTACTACCTCTTACCTCATCCTAAGGTCTGATCAACTTTGGCAATATTCTTCTACACTTTTTAGTGTAACGTATCTTGAATATAATAACAATATTATAAATTCAGCTAGCTACTACAATAACTAATGAGATATCAGACTCTCATCTATAAAATAACCATAAGACTTTGAAGCAAGCTAAGCAGAGCTCTAATAGGCAGTAGTTCCTCATATAAAACAATCCCACCCCCATTCCAAATACTTTTCCCAGTACTCTTGACAAATAAACTTGCACTCCTAGCAATCCTTAATACCATACTGGAAATGAAAAATATAGTACATAAATGAAAAACTAGTACCATAGGTCTTAGGAATAATTAGTGCAATAAGGAAACAATTATCATCTCATGGCTTATGAACTGCCTCCTCTATACTAGATAACACTTTAAAGAAAGCATTATCTTCACTCAAGACAATACTAGACCCAAATATCCTAATGAAAGTTTAAACACCTTTAATATCTACTTCAATATTATAATCAGAAAATGAAATACTTTTGCCAGATGACTCAGAAGTAGGAGATGAATCAGGTCCGTAAAAGGTATTCGAACTCTGTCAAGCTACCATACTATTACGACCATCGACTGAACCAACATTATTCTCAGTGGAGTGGATATCCAATAAATCTTCTTCAATAACACTGCCAGAACAATAAGATACTAAAGTAGAAAAGTAACTTAAAGATCAAATCTGTCGGTCTAATTCAATAGGTTGTGGAGTGATAATCGATATCGAAGCAAACCTAAAATAAAAATTAGTATCAGATAGAATAGTATCTATAGCTGGAAGATAGACTAAGAAGTTAAGACATTTGATTATACTATTTGAAGAAATTCAAAAATTAGTTAAATATACTCCTAAAAAGACTAGATTTATTAACCCTACTATAGAAGGAGAAATAAATACAAGTTATAATAAATAAATAACTTTGACATATACATCTGATTATCCATTAGAGTATGAAATTACATTTGAAATAATTCTCTTTCAAGTATCAAAAACATTTTGGAAGGAACATATACTATATATATATGAAATTCTGAAATATGTACAAATCCTAGGAATGACATAAGAATATCATCCTGCGGATACCGGACTTTTAATGGAAGTAGCAGTAAGATACTATATATGACAAATGCTATATCTATTTAAAGAAAAGGATTTGGAATTGGGAGCTTTTCTTAGAAAGGAACTAAGAAAACTATTAGTAGGACTTTTGAAACAGAAGTATTGGTTTATAGAAAATTGGAATAAATTAATAGCCTTTATACTAAGTGGTACTCACTTAAAAAAAATCTCCACTTCAGTAGAAGATTGGTTTAAACTAATCCTAAGATTATCTGAAACGTTTACTTAAACTCTAATAAAGGATAAAGACAAAGGTCAAAAATCTACTTAAAAAATACTATGTTAGTACAAGAAGTAAAAAGCTCTAATTCTCCTCCATCTCCTCTAGATGAAATACAGGAACTAAGTGACAATAAAGAAGATAAAGATAATAACAGCAATAGTGGAGGAAACAAAAATACAAACTAATAATAGTAATAATAGTTTGGAGTACCAGGTAGACTAAATAACAATAGTCCAAGTAATAGCTCTAACTCAGATGATAGTATCTCATCAGTAGCTAGCCTACCTAAACCCAAAAAGATTCCACAAAGTAAATCGGTAGAATATCAACAATAGTAATCTACTATTAGAATAGTTTTAGCAAACAACCTCATTTTACCCAGAAAAATCAAAAGAATTAAAATTAATTTACTAGAGAAACACAACGGCACTGATAAGAAATAGAGAGACTCATAATATTTTAACTCTTGGGCTATGGCAGTCCAACACTGGTTAAAGATAAAAGGAATTGATTTAGAGAAGACCGAAGCATTAGAAATTCTAGGATTTCTACTTTAAGAAGGTGCGCTCATAACCTATAATCAATATTTAAGAGATAAAAGGAAGAAGATAAAATTCTTTAGTTTTATAATGCTACTCGGAGATTTTCTGATATTGTCTACCAGCAAAGTCATTTTATAGAAGTAATGGGAAACTGCCATACCTTATAAGGATAGATGACATATAGGTATCAAACAATTTATCAACTAGCTCACTGAAATGCAAATTAAATTAATTAATATTAAAGGTAAACAATCAATATCAAAAGAGGTCAAAAGAAGGAAATTTCTTAATCATCTACCTATATATATATCTATAATATTAATTTCCTTAATCAAAGATGAATAGATATATGACCAACTCATGCATTAAATAAAATCATATAAAGCATTAAAAAAAGAAATTGCCCTACTATATATACTAACTAGACTCTACTAATAAAATCAAAAATCAACTAATTAAGACCAAAATTAATGAAGAGACTATAATCAATATGGATCAAACTACAGCAATGGCAACAAACCCTCCTTAGAGACCAGTCATGACAAATAAAAAGAATCTAATTAGGATACCATTACAAAAAAATTGGACAATAAGACAAGAATGCAACTTATAAGAAATAAGAAATATCTATAGTGTTGGAACCTCAAACATTCTTACAAAGATTATAGAAAGCGACAGAATAAGGTACCCTTACGAACTGCAGCATAAGATCTCACTATAACTGCTGTATCAAAAGTCAATAAGGATAAAATCAAGGAATGACCCCTGTCAACATAACCAATTAACTATAATAAAGTTTATATTAGAGCAAACAACTGACCTCCTCTAGTATTGATAGGTTTCTAAATAAAAGGAGGAGATTTGATTAATTTTGCATTTGTATACTTGTATAAAATACTGACGAAGAATATTAAGAAAATATCTTTAGGTACAGCCTTAAAAGGATCTAAGGTGATAATTAATAAGATGTATATAATTAAATTGAATTGGATAGGATATATAGAAGAATGTACCTTCTATATAATATATATTGATACTTGGGATATAATTCCCAAGAAACCTACACTTACTAAGGTTTGTATTATAATTCCTGCAGGTCAGGAACTAGTTACTATCTAGTCTGAAAATATGGCTTGTTTTTCCTTGAAAACATAGAAAAGT
The DNA here is from genome assembly GCA_015179035.1 of Tirmania nivea. Classification (NCBI taxonomy): domain Eukaryota; kingdom Fungi; phylum Ascomycota; class Pezizomycetes; order Pezizales; family Pezizaceae; genus Tirmania; species Tirmania nivea. The sequence continues at coordinate 28,343 of WHUY01000154.1, forward strand.
TCTAGAACCACTGAAAGTAAAATTCAAACTATATACCTAGAAATAACTTGTAAGACAGTTACAAACTATAGTAAATCAGACGGCTGGGACACTATTAGTAATATGGAAGATACCGATATAGAAGCAGACATTATAACTACAGTCTCATTTATGCAAAAGCAATTTAATTTAATAATAGAATTTCTCAAATTATTTCCAAAAGAAATTCCATGGGACTTACTACCACTCAGAAAAGTCAACTACTACATTAAACCTAAATTCAGAGCAATATAGATATTACAATAGAGACTATTAGACTACCAAATCAGACAATAAATTCATGACAAAATTATAGGAGACAAAAGGACAAGACGAATCTACTGAGTAGAAAATGATACTAATGCAGTTACTATGTTCCTTATTCCTAAAAGAGATAAACTAGAAAAAGTCAGATTCATCAACAACTGTCGAGACCACAATTTTGTAGTTGAACTAAACTATACACCCCTACCTGATATCAATGAATTAATTGAACTAGTAGTAGCAAATCCCGTTTGGTCAAAATTAGACCTAGCAGATAGCTACTACAATATCAGAATCGATCCAAAATTAGAGAAATACTCTATATTCTTGACGTACTTAGAATATTATAAAAGTAGAGTTATGCAATAAGGAGACCATAATATAGTAGCTACTATGGTTCGAGCAATGTATAAAGTATTCAAGGATAGGCTCTATAAGGATTTAATAGTCTATATTGATGATATTATTATCTTTACTAAGACCTATGAACAGCATGTTGCCATACTCATGATAGTATTACAATGCTTATAAGATAAAGTATTCTTTCTGAAAATAAGCAAATATCAATTCTTTACTGATAGACTGGAGATTTTAGGTCATATTTTGACCTCAAATAGACTCCATATTGATCCCGTAAAGAGAATAATAATATTAATCTTTCTAACTCCTAAAAGGAAGAAAGACCTCTAAAGCTTTCTTGGAATTATTAATTATTTTAGTCATTTTATTCCTAGCTTGGCATCCTATATAAGCACGTCATCAGAATTACAAGGATAGACTAAGAAATGGGAATGAACAGATATGTATAATACAGTATTTGAAAAACTGAAAAAACTCGTAAATTCTCATTATGGTTTAAAACCCTAGAATAATATATTTACTAAACCCAAATATCTAATTTATAATACTAGTGATTAAGATTTAGGATCTTGGATTGGTCAAGGTCCCCTTGCTCATATCAGACCATCATGCTTTCACTTCAGAAAATTTAACCTAGCTTAATTAAACTATCTAACTTTCCAAAAAGAATTATTAGTAATTATTGACTCATTAAAATCTTTTGAAGCATAACTCAGAGGTTATAAATTTATTATCCTCATGGATCACAAACCATTAGTCACCTTTCATATTCAGAAACCTACAAGGCAGAAACACAGACATTAGCAGGACCTCCTTATGGAATTTGACTATAAAATTCAGTATATAGCAGGAAAAGAAAACTTAATAGCAAATACCTTATTAAGAAAATATAAATACTCTAATATTTTTACTACAAAGGATGATTATATTCCTACCAGTATTGACTCTCCTCCTCAGCTCTATATTAATACCTTAACTTCTTCTCTATATCCCCAAGCTTCATCTTCTAAAATGGTTTCTCGTAGAGCTATCAACTTCTAGCATATTAATTGAAACTTCAATAAGTATAATAGAAGAGCTATAGAGCTCGAATACTATTCCTCTTGCCTATACTATGAAACTAAAGTAGAAGCAGAAGATAACTATGAGTATGAAGTTATAACGGGGGTGCTCAATTACAGCCATAGAATAAAGTAACAAGATATTATTCACAAGTATGAAATAATATTAAGCGGTTGCTTCCTACTACTCTATGTGATATCCGTAAGGATAGAATTCCATCTCCAGTGGATATGGTTAAATACCTACTTCGGAATACTAGAGCCTCCTCCAGAAGACTTTCTGTAGGTGTGGGTACTGAGTCGATTCCCTCAATTATCGACCGACTGACTGCATTACAGTTGGTTACCCCCACTTACCTTAGCTACTCACGACCTAGCTATCTCGTCTCATACTCAATAGTATATATAGCCTTTTGATCCGAGGAGGTCCTTTGCTACCTCTAGTGTATTATCTAGTCTTTAGGTAATATTGTCATATTACCTATTATTAGATAACTCGGATGACACTTCCCTCTTTAGTATAGTATACTATCCGTACTTGGGGAGCTACCCTACTAGCCTATAGTTTCCTATTCTAAAGGGTATTCTAGGTATGTGTCAACACTTATGACACTATTCCCCTTCTAAGTTTCTTGTCCTTGAGAACTTATATACAGAAATCTATTATATATATTTATATCCTAATCCTACTATCTTGTATTGCCTCAGGGTTCTTCCTATAGAACTCCTTCAGAATCCTTTCTGCTGTTCCCTTTATGTATTCATAGGGTTCCCATGTAGCATCTTCGTTAGGGTAACCCATCCATAAAACCAATATTCTACTGAATGTCCTCTCCTCTAGCCATTCCTCTAGCTCTCAACTATTTCTCTAACTACCCAATTCTCTTCTCCTTCTAATAACTCGACTGAGGGAGATTCGACTCTCCGAGTAAGATCTGTGCTTTGGTGGTAGGGTTCGAGGAGGCTGGTATGGAATACTAGGTATACCTTCGAATTCGCTAGTAACTTTAATTTATAAGCTCGTATTCCTACTAATTGAGTTATTCGTAAGGGACCAATTTTCTCATGATCCAGTTTCCGGCTCGGTTGTTGTGTTGTGATGTTCCGACTATTGAGCATGACTATATCTTCTACTTTAAACTATGATTGCTGAACCTTATTAGTATTATGCCATCTAGCTATCCTAACTCTTGCCTTCAAAACCCTCTCTCATAGCCTTTCCTATATTCCCTTCTAGACTTCTTCTAATAACTAGCTAGTTGGATTCGCATAAGTCACTTTTCCCCGAGGTTCCCAAGACTGCCTTAGTAGGAATCCATAGTTTGCTTCAAATGGTGATATTCCTGTAGCTTCCGAGGATGCCGAATTAATAGCAAATTCTACTAGTGGTAGTAATTCTTCCCAATCATCCTGCTTCTATAAACAATAGTGGCGAAGGTACTCTTCAAGTATCTGATTCATCCGTTCTGTTTGTCTGTCTATTTCTGGGTGGAAAGTAGTCAAAAGTTTACTTATAATCCCATTTTTGAGAATCTATCTACGATTACCTATATCTGTGTATTTCTATTAGACTCAGGAAGTTCAGTAATCCAGTCTATAGAGATCGAGGTCCAAGGTCAGTATAGTACTTCTAGTGGTTCCAGTAGTCTATACTTCTTATACTGACTTGGTTTATCCCACTGGCATGTATCATAGGGTCGGACGTAATTACTAACGTCCTTCTCGAGCTGAATCCAATAATAGTTGTACTTGAGTCATTCCAGGATCTTGTGAATACCGAAATGTCCTGCAATTTGGCTGTTGTAGTTGTCTCGCAGAATCTTAACTCAGAAGTTCTTATCTTCCGGGATATACCATCTGCTTTTCTATAGTAGGAAGTTATCTTCGACTGAGAAGTTCTTATCAACCTCCTTAGCTCCTGCCAATACCACACTCTTTGTTGCTACCTAGTTAGCATCCTTTAGCCCCTTTTTCAACAACTCTTCTTTGAATGTGTCACACAGTCGAACAGCTTTTGACACTGCAATTCAGAGTTGTTCAGGTCAGAATAGGAGCTATACTGGTTGTAGGTCTTTACTCCCCTCCTGAGAGCACAGGTCCCAGTACCTTGATAAAGCATTCGGCTTGCCATTCTTCTCACCAGGCCTATACTTGACAATAAAATCAAATTCAGCCAAGAATTCCGCCCACCGTGCCTGTCACCTTGTCAGTATCTTTGTATTCATGAAATATTGCAAATTTTTATGGTCTATCTAGACCATTATTTGCTGTTGACAAAACTTTATTAGCGGTTCCCACTCCTTAAAAGTCTGTACTATTGCTGTTATTTCCTTGTCATAAATATCATAATTCATCTCCGCTAGAGAGAACTTCCGAGATAGGAATACACATGGATGTACTTTCCTATTAGACTACTTCTGCGACATGATTGCTCCGATAGTATAGTGGCTTGCATCTGTCTCAATAATTGTTTCGGCTTTTGAATGAAAGTGGACTAGGATTGGGGTAGTTGTAAATCGCCTCTTCAATTCTTCAAAGGTTTATCTATATTTTACTGTCTAATTCTACTGGCGATCCTTTTTAGTGAGTTCAGTTAAGGGATAAGCGATCTTAGAGAATCTTTCAATGAATCTGCAGTAGAAATTGGCAAATCCCAGGAATTCTTGTACCTCCTTAACCTTTCATGGTACTTGTCAGTTCTTGACTTCCTCAACCTTCTTATCAGTTATTCGAATTTCTTCTGGTGAGATTCCGTATTCTAGGAACTCGACCAAATTCTTGTGGAACTCACTCTTCCAGAGGTTTACTTCTAGACCTGCCTTGTCTAGCCTTGATAATACCTCCTTAACGAGCCTACTGTGTTCCTTCTCATCTTCGGTGTATATGAGGATGTTATCCAAATATACAATAACTCCTTTATCTAATAGATTATGTCGTAGATGATCCATCATGGCCTGGAAGGTAGTAGGGGCATTGCATAATCCAAAAGGCATCATTCGCCAATGGTATAGTCCAAACTAGGTATGGAACGCTGTCATCTCCTCACTCTCTTCTGATATCCGTACTAGGTAGTAGCCATTTTTTAGGTCAAGCTTAATTAATAACTTAGTATTATTCAACCTTTGTCTCAGCTCAGTCATCAGCAGCAAGGGGTATCGGCTTTTTACTGTTACTTTATTGAGTGCTCAGTAATCAATACAAAGATGATAGGTACTATCAGTCTTCTATATTAAGAGGATTGGTACTCCTGCTGACAATTGAGATTTTATAATTTTCCCTACTGCTACCTAATTATCCAGCTATATCTTGAGAGCTTTTAGTTTTTGCTCAGAGAACGGGTATAGTGGTCCATAAGGGGCTTCTGCTACAGCCACTAGTTTAATAATATGATTAAATTTGGAGTGTTATGGTAATTCCATAGCTTGTTCTCTACTGAAGAGATGAGCCTACTTATGATATTAGTTAGGGAGGAATATCTTAACATCCTGCCTATCATCTGTATGCCAGGTTAAGCTGGCTACTTGTGCGAAGGGGTCTTCTCTGACCTTCTTTTGTAACTGGAATCCATCAACTAGCTTGACCTCGAATTCCTTAGGTAGGCAATTATACTTACAGTAGTTACTTTTCTACTGTAGCATGTCTTTTTTCCAATCTATATCAGGATTATATTTTATGAGCCATGTGATAGAGAAATACTCATCAATTCCTTCATCGATCTATCCAACCTCCCAGACTATATTTTCGGAGTGTTTTCCTATAACAATACCTAATAGTTGTATATAGTGCACACCGGCTCCTGGGATTGGTTGCTGACTAGTACTCTGAACTTGTATAAGTTTCTGGTGCTTCTTTACAAGGATCTCAGATTTACGAACAAACTGTTCATGAAGTATAGGACCTGTTACTCCACAATCCAATAGTAATTTGCAGGGTATTTCCTGCTTTTGGATCATTAGGGTAGCTTCAATTAGAAGTCTTTCTCCATGGATAGGGAGGTCTTTGAATATTTGTTGGCGAGTTCACTTTATCTTGACTATGATACTTCCTTCTCAGGAAAGTATAAGGTGTCCGCTTGGTCAAGTACAATTAATAGGGTTTTCTGTTGGTTTGTTATAGTAATTGGGAATTGTGCTGTACGTTCCAGATGTTTTGGCTACTGAAGCTATCCTCAGCAGCATTTGCTTGAGAAAGAGAGAAACGAATATATTAATTGAACTTTAAGTATAATAAGAAATCCTTTGAGTCCTAATTGACTCCTTTCCAATTATTTCAACAAACAATAATCCCTATCACTATCTTCTACTAATTCAATAATCCTTTCTCTATGCTCATCCACTATCCCATTCACTGCCGAGATCTTGACGTCTCTCTTATCATTCTTCTTGTCCACCTTCCCTCCCTTAGTCTAGGATTTCTTACTCATGTTAGTAACTTTGGAGGTGACTGGATCCTTTATCCAGCACTCAAACCACTTGTAGTTTCCTTTGCCACACTTCAGACAAAAGTCAGACTTCTTTTGCTCTTCAATGACATTATTAGGAATACCTACTAATTTTGATTCTCGGTCCTTAAAATCTCCTCCCTGATCCCTCTTCCTCTTTTTCCCATTTTCTTTAGTTCCTTCACTATCCTTTTGACCTTTTGCCTTTTCTTTCTTTCCACCTATTCCTTCCTTCTGGGACTCGCCTTGGAGGTACTAGAAATTTTCTAAATTATAGCCAATGTCCTGCATTATTGCTATTTGTTTACTAAGGAGTTGGGGTTTATTTGGGGTCTAAGCCCATGCCAATCTAACTTCCTTATTCAGTCTTCATACTAGCTTGTCCTTAGCCACCTCTTCTGGGTACCCAGTTCTCTATATAAGATTTGTGAGGGTATCTAGGTATTTATTGATGGAGCTACTATGTCGGAGGTTTAGCTAGTCAGTTACTGCTTATTCCTTACCCACTTTTGTTCCAAAAGAACTTTAGAAAGCCTTAACAAATATCTCCCACTTTGCTCAACTAGAATTCAGTACTGTTTGAAGGCCACTCGGAAGTCTTCGTGCTACTGCGAGATCAATTTTGGGGTGGTAAGCTTCATACCACTGTATTGGATCTTGATGTTTGTTGCTAGTTGGTCATTCTAGAAGATTAGTGGTATATTGGATCTTGACTAAGTCATCCCGATATTTTTTCCTCTCAATTGCCCATATATTCTCAAGTCCCTGAATAAATCTCTCAAGGTCCTCTGGATCTCCTTTAAATGCTTTGCACTTAAGGGCTTCCAGCTTTGGTTCTTTTAATTTGGATACCACTTTGATAAGTATTTCCAGAAGTTTTTGTATTGTTTGTGCCGCAATGGTCTTCTTTTTCTTCTTGGGAGTTGGTACGGGTTCGTCCTCTTTACTAGAGGGGTCACTATCTCCATCTCCCGCAGTTGCCTTACCTTTTCCTTTTAGCGGTAGTAGTGGTGGTATTCTACTAAAGCTAGTTCCTCTAGGCCTGCTAGAGCCTAGAGTGAATCCTGCTTGACTTTTGAGTAGAGGGGGAGGTAAGGTACCCCCTCTATATCTCCGTTGTTGTCGATCGAATGCGTTATCTGAGTCCTCATGCTTTTCTATTCGTTTCCCATCCTTAACCTCTTATTCTAGCACTTTGTCTAGGTATGGAAGTTCTTTTGTAGGTGGGTCCTATTGCCAGTCCATATTATTGGGTTCTGTTAGTACTACATAAGTCTTTAAGGCTTGTTCTAGGGAATACTTCATCTCAAATATAGTTTATACCATGTATTGAGTTATCATTTGAAGATAGTGAAACTGGACCTTATTTTCCTCTTCTAGCTGATGCGCTTGAGCTTAGACTATTTCCAACTGCTCATTTAAGAATGCCTTTATGCCAGTTTGGAACCATATCCAGAACTTATCTATCTTCATAGGTTTCTCCTTTAGTATATTAATATTCTTGCCTAGGATCTTTTCTGCAAGCTTATAAGGTTGTTGGACAACAAGTGCTTTGGTATTGTCTGGGACAGTGATGGGTTCTTTTTGCCATTCGATTCGGAGAAGGGCAGACATTCTGAATAAAGATATTAAGTAGTAGCAGTACTTAATATTATAGTATAACAGGGGTGCTCAGTCACAGCTGTAGAATAAAGTAATAAGATATTATTCACAAGTATGAAATAATATTAAGTGGTTGCTTCCTACTACTCTGTGTGATGTCCATGAGGATAGAATTCCGTCTCCAGTGAGTATGGTTAAATACCCACTTCGAAATACAAGAGTCTCCTCCGGAAGGCTTTCTGCAGGTGTGGGTACTGAGTCGATTCCCTCGATTATCGACCGACCGACTGCATTGCAGTTAGTTACCTCTACTCATGTTGACTACTTACGACCTAGCTATCTCGTCTTATATTTGATAGTACATATAGTCTTTCGATCCAAGGAAGTCCTTTGTTACCTCCGGTATATTATCTAGTCTTTAAGTAATATCGTCATATTACCTATTATTAGATAACTCGGATGATGCTTCCCTCTTTAGTATAGTACACTATTAGTACTTGGGAAGCTACCCCACTAGCCCGTAGTTTCCTATTCTAAAAGGTATTCTAGGTATATGTCAATACCCGTAACAGAAGTACTCAGCTATAAATCGGAAGCCTCTGATGAAGAATCTCTTACCTCTATTGATATTAAACTATTCAATAGGTACCAACCTAATAATACTGAAGAATCCAAGGTAGAACCTATTCTACAAACAGCAACCAAAGATAAAGAAAAGGAGCCCTTTACTCCTTCATCAATATGAACTTCTATTGATATTACTCTTATCTATGCCAACTATCAACAACACAAGTGTATGTATTAGTCTGCATGCTAAGATTTTTAATGTCCTGCATATAGCAGCTCTCATATGATCTACAACTGTGCATTTGCAATTGAGATCTATACCATCTACAACACTTTAGGATATAACAGCCTCAACTATACCCTCATAGATTCAGTTCATCAGAAGGAGAAGGAATTCTTTAAGAATTGTTTAGACAACCTTAATGTAGTCTAAGATTCTTATAAGGAAATATCCAAATCAGTTTCTACTCCTCCTCCTACTAACTCTTGTGAAGAAGTACTTAGTAACTACATGAGAGAAATCTGCCAAAATGTGCTAATTATACCTTAATAACTATGGAACCTTATACTAACCCCTTCTGGAAGTAATATCGATAACGTCTTCCAGACTGCTATAGTTACTACTCATTCCCAAAAGCAAATAGTAGTCGACAAAACTCCCACTATCCTTCTCACAAAATCATCCTGATCCTTTTGATGATATTGTGACTTCTGCAAACAACTAGGGCACAATGCCACTACCTGTAAAAAGAAGAAACCCATAGTTATTGATTTCAATCAACAAATTGAACCAACCCTTAATAGGCTTATAGATAACAAGTACATCATAAATAGTTGGGAAGACAACAAGGATTTCATTATTATATAATGGTTGGATCTTGAAGATAGAATGAAAGCAGCATACCAAACATGTATGAAGATACACTCTATCTGGAAGGAATACTATGATGCCTTGGAACAGTACAAGGATTATAGGATTAGAAATGGATTTTTGTATATTAGAAATATATACAGATAATGGAGATTAGTCTTGCCTAGCACTTTCAATGTTAAAGGTAAGAACTATCTTGAGCTAGTAATTAACGAAGTGCATGAAACAATAGCTCATAATGGAATTAAGAAAACTATAAAATATTTTACTAACTAATACCAATACCAGTCCTTCTCTGAGTTGGTTAAGGAGTACATTAGAAGTTACAATACTTATTAATGGACAAAGTATTTCAACAAACTACCTTTCAGACTTTTCACTCCTTTATATATACCAGAAAGACCTTGGTCAAATATTTCGATAGATTTTCTTAAGTTAGCTCCTGTCTTCATTAAATGCTCTCTCTTGTATCTAAATCCTCTAGCTAATAAAGAACATATTATCTGTATTTCATGCCTTTGGACGATTGTCAATAAATAATTAGGATTTAAATTTATTATTCCTAGTCTTAACAATTTTACAGGAGAACAATATACTACTTCCTTTAATATTCATGTAGTCCTGATTATAATATATTCTTTATATATTATTTTTGATTGCGATACTCTTTTTATATTATTATATTTCTAGGACTGAGCTAGGAAGAATGGAATCAAATTGGAACTATCTACTGTATATCACCCTCATATAAATAGATAATCTGAGATTATGAATAAGCAAATCTTATAAGTAGCAAGAGCGTGTAAAGTCGAAGGATTTGACTGGCTATATAAATTACTTGAGATTTAGTTAAAACTGAATTCTAAATTTAATAGTGCTAGAAAAAGTAGTCCCTTCACAACTTTACTAAGAATTAGTAAATATCAAGGAGCATTCCTGCTACCTTGTCCTATCAATGCATTTGCACCAGCAAATGAACGTCACAACAATACCTCACAGGCACTCTATGATACTAAGAAGATATAAGCAATATAAGCGAACAAATGTTATAATACAATTAAGTTCTCAGTTGGATGATAGGTCATACTATCCTCGAAAAATATAAACATACTAAACGTTTCACCCAAGTTAAAACCTCGATAGCTAGGCCCTTTCTCGATCATATTTACTAATTATACTCGAAATAATTATAGTCTGGACTTATCCCCTTAGTCTAACCTCAATCTCATATATAATACCTTTCATATTTCAAAACTCAAACCATATTATCAAAACGATTATACTCAGTTCCCTAACAGATGATCTCTGGAACTGGAACTAATTAATGATGATCAATATGAAGTTGAAAAAGTATTAGAATTTAGAACAGTACTATGATCTAGTAAATATCAATATAAAGTCAGATGGATAGGATATACTCTAGAATATAATTCCTAAGTAAATGGCCAAGACATTACTAGTAAAATCCTTTAGGATTTCTAGGTCAGAAGAAGTCTAAAAGACACTTTCAAAAGACGACATACTAAAGGAGGAAAATAAAGACTTTGGACAAGAGATGAAACTCGATCTCTTATTTAATAAGAATAGGACCACGTTATAAATGAATCCTCTAATAATAAATATATCAATAGCAATGTACTTCAACTATCCCTTAAGATAGAATGTATAGAAACTAGAATTACAGAACAGAATTACTAATATAGTAAAATTCGTTCAAAGTAGGGAAGTGTAATAAGAAATATTATTTCTTATTATTTTATTTATCTTGTATTTTCTATATCTATTATTAATTTATAATAGCCAAATATAGTAGTTAGTTATTTAGCAGAATATACTATCTGGTGTATACTCTCGAGAATGTAGTACTACCTCAGCATAGCCCTATTTTCTATAACTTATATATTTCCTATAACTCATATATTTCCTATGACTCATGTAGTACTGCTCAACAGCAAGTGCCATATTCTATATATTCTGAACTATCAGATACGTTATTGAATAAGTATAAAAAGAGTACAGATTCCTCTCTAGAATCTCCTTCTCATACTACTCAGTCAGATAATAACTTATAACAGATCAGTTAGTTAACAAACAATTTAAGTAGAGATTACACCTATTAATTAACATTCCTAATAGAACTCCCAACCTCATAACAACTACCTTTTTAAAGCAATTCTTCAGCAGAACTAGTATATATATACATCTGTTCTAGTACATATAGATTGTATAAACAGTACTGAATGACTACTATCTAGTATTATTCATTATAATATTGTTAATATATCGTTGAAAGATGAATAGAGTATTAGTTAGCATAAAAGGCATAACTGTATAGTCGTATAAGCCATATCTAGTCTTAAATACTATTTTCTATTCGTCTCCAGCTGCTATTCTTAGCAAGTCAAACTCAAGTTTTAAGTCAAGTTGAGAGAAAACCTGTGAAGTACCAACTTGTTCCATAAGAGTAGTTATGAGCAGCAGGGGATACTTATCTTGTTTTGTAATAGTATTGAGGCCTCTATAGTCTACGACTATTTGAAGTTTACTATTAGGTTGTTTGGCAAAGAAAATAGGAGCGCTAGTACTGCTTTTGCTCGGTCTAATCTTACTGGTTATGAGTATCCTATCAAGGTATTCTTTAAGAAGCTCCAATTCATCGAGGGAAAAAGGGTACAATATTCCTGACAGCAAACTTTTTTCTTCTTCTAACTCGATTATTATATCCTGTAGACTATGAGAGGGAAGGGCAGATTGTATCTTTTTTCTAAAGATTTTTAGAAAATCCTTATACTGAGATAGTAATCTTTCGACAAGTTCCTTAAGGTTCTTAATCGCAGTTATTTTTATAACCTTATGAACATCCCCATTAGTAAACTTCTGATAATCCTATTCCCCAATCTCAATAAGTCTGATATATTGAGTCTCTGTAAGTACTTCATCAAAGTCAGTAAAATCAGTAACCTCCTGTAATAAGAGATGTTATTTCTTATTATTTTATTATTTATCTCGTATTTTCTATATTTGTCATCATTCCATAGCTGCCGAATCTAGTAGTTAGTTATTTAGTAGAACTTGCCATCTCATGTACACTCTTGAGAATATTACACAGCCCCGATATAGCCTTGTTTCCTATGACTCATGTATTTCCTTTGACTCATATTTCCTATAACTCATATAGTACTGCCCCACAGCAAGTACTATATTTCATGTATTCTGAACTGTCAGATACATTGTTAAACAAGTATATAAAGAGCACAAATTCCCTTCTGGAATCTCCTCTTTACACTACTCAGACAGACAACAATCGACTACAGATTAGTTAGTTAGCAAACAATCTAAGCGGAGATTACACCTATTAATTAACGTTCCTAACAAAACTCCCTACCTCATGACTACTCTTCTAAGGGAATCCCTCAATAAAACCAGTATATATATACATTCGTTCTAGCAGATATAGATTATATAAATAGTACCGAATGACTACTATCTAGTATCATTCATTACATTTTTTTTAATATCCAAAGTTAATCTCTACTACTCATAACCTCTCATCTCAAGGCCTGATTAACCTTGATAATACTTTTTTACACTTTTTAGTATAATGTATCTCAAATATAATAACGACATCATAAATTCAACTAGCTACAATAATAACTAATGAGACATCAGACTATCAACTGTAGTATAAGCACAAGACTTAGAAGCAAGCTAAGTAGACCTCTAACAGGTAGTAGTTCCCCACATAAAAGTATCCCACCCCTATTCCTGATACTTTTCCCAATACTCTTGACAAATCTACTTGCACTCCTGGCAATCCAAAATACTATGCTGGAAATAAGAAATATAGTACAATATTGAAAAACTAGCACCATAGGTTCTAGGAATAATCTACATAATAAAGAAATGATCATTATCCCATGGCTCACAAACTACCTCCTCTATACTAGACAATATCTTAACAAAAGTCTTAATACCCTCAACATCTACTTCAATATTATAATCAGAAAACAAAACACTCTTGCTGGACAACTCAAAAGTAGGAGATGAATCAGGTCCATAAAACGTATTTGGACTCTACCAAGCTGCCATACCGTCATCACCATCAACCGAGCCAACATTATCCTCAGTTGAGTGGATATCCAATAAATCTTCTTCAATAACACTGCTAGAATAATGAAGTACTAAAGTGGAAAAGTAACTTCAAGATCAAATTTGTTAATCTAAACCAACAGGTTGTAGAGCGATAATCGATATCGAAGCAAACTTAAATAAGAATCAGCCTCAAACAAAATGGCATCTGCAGCTGGAAGACGGACTAAGAAGTTAAGACGATTGACTATACTGCCAGTAAAAATTCAAGAGTTAGTCAAATGTATACCAAAGAAAGCCCGAATTATAGATCCTCAATATTCAGACATAAGAGATATTAAAGGAGATAACTGAATAATTATAGAAAGTAGTTCCTTTACTCAAGATTCATCCTATGAGGCTACTCTTAATCTTATCTTCCCATAAGCATCAAAAACATTTTAGGATGAATATAGAGAGGAGATAATTGAAATCCTGAAATATACATAGATTTTAGGAATAACAGAAGAATATTATCTAGTGGATACTGCACTTCTAATAGAAGCAGCTGCAAAACATTATCTATGGCTTAGTACATATCCATTCTCAGATCAAGAATTGGAAATGAATGCCTATCTCCGAAAAGAACTAAAAAAACAGATACTCGGACTCTTAAAAGAAAGAAAATGGCTTATAGAAGAATGAGATGATATAATAGTATTTATATTATCTGGTACTCACCTAAGTGAAATCAAAATCTCTTTGGAGGACTGGGTTAAACCCATACCAGGTATGTCTAGAATGTTTGCCCAAACTCCTATGAAGGACAAAGGTAAAGATAAAGAGTCTACTTAGAAGAATACTATATTAGTACAAGAAGCAGGAAGTTCCAGTTCTCTTCCACCTCCCCCAGATGAAATATAAGAACCAGATGACGATAAAAAAGATAAAGATAATAACAGTAATAGTGGAGGAAATGAAAATACCGGTCAATAATAACAATAATAATTTGGAGCACAAGGTAGACTACATGACAATGCTCTAAGCGATAGCTTTGACTCAGATGATAGTATCTTATTAGTAGCTAGTATATCCAAACCCAAAAGGACTCAACAAGGAAAATTAGTAGAACATCAAGAATGGGAATCTACTACTAGAATGATTTTGGCAAACAACCTCACTTTACCTAAGAAAATCAAAGGAATCAAAATTGATTCACTAGAGAAACTAGATGGCACTGACAAGAAATGACGAGACTCATAATATTTTGACTCTTGGGCAATAGCAGTTCAATGCTGGTTGAAGATAAAAAGAATTGATTTAGAGAAGACTAAAGCATTAGAAATTCTAGGATTTCTAGTTCAAGGAAGCGCGCTCATAACCTATAATCAATATCTAAGAGATAAAGGGAAGAAGGCGAAATTCTTCAGCTTTATAATGGTATTTAGAGATTTTTTAATACCATCTACTAGCAAAGACATTTTATAGAAGCAATGGGAAACTGCCATACCTTACAAGAATAGATGATATATGGACATCAAACAATTTGCCAACTGGCTCACCAAAATACAGATTAAACTGATTGATACTGAAGATAAACAATCAATATCAGAAGAAGTCAAAAGAAGAAAGTTTCTTAATTACCTACCTGCATACATGTCAGTGATATTAATTCCTTTAATCAAAGACAAATGGACATATGACCAACTCGTACATCAAGTAGAGTTATATGAAGCATTAAAGAAAGAAATTGCCCCACTATACATACCAACCAGACCCTACCAACAAAATCGAAAATCAACTAATTAAGACCGAAATCAATGAAGAGACCATAATCGACATAGATCAAATTACAGCAATAGCAACAAACCCTCCTTCAAAATCAATCATGATAAATAAAAAGAATCTAATTGGGATACCATCACAAAAAAATTAGACAATAAGATAAGGATACAACTGATAAGAGATAATAAATGTCTATAGTATTAGAACCCTAGACATTCTTATAAAGATTGTAGAAAGTGACAAAACAAGGTACCCTTACGAATAGTAGTATAAGATCTCGCCACAACTACTGCATTGAAAGTTAATAAGGATAAAATCAAGGAATGACCCTTATCAATACAACCAATTAACTACAATAAAGTTTATGTTAGAGCGAATGACTGACTAGCTCTGGCATTGATAGATCTCCAAACCAAGGGAGAAGATTTAATCAATTCTATATTTGTACACTTATACGAAATACCAATGAAGAATATTAAGAAAATATCTTTAAGTACAGCCATGAAAGAATCTAAGGCAATAATTGATAATACATGTACAATTAAATTAGATTAGATAGAATATGTAGAAGAATGTACCTTCTATATAATATACCTAAACAACTGGGATATGATTCTTAGAGAACCTGCACTTACTGAGGTTCATACTATAATCCCTGCAGGTCAGGAACCAGTTACTATCTAGCCTAAAAATATTTCTGGTTTTCTCTTGAAAACATAGAAAAGTTCTAGAACTACCAAAACTGGAATTAGAACTATATACTTAAAAGTAATTTGTAAGACAGTCACAGATTATAGTGAACCAGACAGTTGGTGTAATAAGAGATATTATTTCTTATTATTTTTTATCTCATATTTTCTATATCTATTATTATTTCATTAACTACCAAATCTGGTAGTTAGTCATTCAGTGGAACTTGCCATCTCGTGTACACCCTTAAAGATGTAGCACAGCCCCGGCATAGCTCCACTTCCTATGACTCATGTATTTCCTATGACTTATATATTTCCTATGACTCATATATTTCCTATAACTTATGTAGTATGGCTACACGGGAAGTGCCATATTTTATGTATTCTGAACTGTCAGATATATTATTAAATAAGTATAAAAGGAGTACAAATTCCCCTCTGGAATCTCCTCCTCAGACTCAGACATACAACAACTGACTACAAATCAGTTAGTTAGCAAACAATTTAAAGCAGAGATTACACCTGTTAATTAACATTCCTAACAGAACTCTCCAGCTCACTATTACCCTTCTGAGGCAATCCCTTAGTAGAACCGGTATATACATATATCCGTTCTAACGGATATAGATTGTATAAATGGTACCCAATAACTACTGTCTAGTATCATTCATTATATTTTTTTTAACATAAAAAGTTAATCTCTACTACCTCTTACCTCATCCCAAGGCCTGATTAACTTTGACGATATTCTTCTATACTTTTTAATGTAACGCATCTCGAATACAACAATGACGTCATAAATTCAGCTAGCTACAACAATAACTAATGAGACATCAGACTCTCAACTGCAGTATAAGCACAAGACTTAGAAACAAGCTAAGAAGAGCTCTAACGGGCAGTGGTTCTCTACATAAAAGTATCCCACCCCCGTTTCTAACACTTTTCCCAAAACTCTCGACAAATAAACTTGTACTCCTGGTAATCCAAAATACGATACTGGAAACGAAAAACGTAGTACATATATGAAAAACCAGCACCATAGGTCCTAGGAATAATCGGTACAATAAGAAAATGATCATTATCCCACAGCTCATGAACTGCCTCCTCTATACCAGACAATATTTTAATAAAAGACTCAACACCCTCAACATCTACTTCAACATTATAATCAGAAAACGAAATATTCTTGCCGGACGACTCAGAAGTAGGAGACGAATCAGGTCTGTAAAACGTATTCAGACTCTGCCAAGCCGCCATACTATTATCACTATTAACCGAGCCAATATTATTCTCAGTCGAGCAGATATCTAACAAATCTTCTTCAACAACATCACCAGAATAATAAGGCGCTAAAGCAGAAAAGTAACTTGAAGATCGAATCTGTCAATCAAAAAAACCAACAGGTTGTGGAGTGATAATCGACATCGAGGCGAACTTAATAAGAATCAACATCAGACAGAATGGCATCTGCAGCTAGGAAACAAACTAAGAAGTCAAGATGTTTGACTATACTACTAGCAGAAATTTAAGAGTTAGTCCAACATACACCGAAGAAAGCCCAAATTATAGATCTTCAATATTCAGATGTAGGAGATACTGGAGGAGATAACCAAATAATTATAGGAAGTAGTTCCTTTACTCAAGATTCACCCTATGAGGCTACTCTTGATTTCATTATCCTACAAGTATCGAAGATATTTTAGGATAATTATAGAGAGGAGATAATTGAAATCCTGAAATATGAACAGATTTTAGGAATAACACAAGAATACCATCCAGCGGACAACGCACTTCTAATGGAAGTAGCCACAAAACATTTTCTATGGCTCAGTACATATCCATTCTTAGATCAAGAATTGGAAATGAATGCCTATCTCAGGAAAGAATTAAAGAAACCAATACTCGGACTCTAAAAGAAAGAAAATGGCTTATAGAAGAATAGGATGATATAATGGCATTCATATTATGTGGTACTCACCTAAGTAAAACTAAAACCTCTTTGGAAGACTGGTTTAAACCCACACCAGATATGTCTGGAACATTTATATGAACTCCAATAAAGGATAAAGGCAAAGGCAAAGAGTCTACTCAGAAAAATATTGCATCAACACAAGAAGCAGGAAGCTCCAAATCTCCTTTACCCCCTCTGAACGAAACATGGGAACCGAGTGATAATAAAGAAGAAGAAGATAATAATAGTAATAATGGAGGAAACAAAAATACTGGTCAACAACAACAACAACAGTTTAGAGTACAAAGTAGACCAGACGACAACAGTCCAAGCAATAGCTCTGACTCAGATAATAGCATCTCATCAGTAGCTAGTATACCCAAACTCAAAAGGACTCAATGAGGAAAATCGATAGAACATCAATAATGGGAATCTACTACGAGAATGATTTTGGTAAATAACCTTACTTCATCCAAGAAAATTAAAGGAATTAAAATCGATTCACTAGAGAAACTCAACGGCACTGATAAGAAATAGAGAGACTCACAATATTTTGACTCTTGGGCAATAGCAATTCAATGCTGGTTAAAGATAAAAGGAATTGATTTAGAGAAGACTGAAGTATTAGAAATTCTAGGATTTCTACTTCAAGGAAGCATGCTCACAACCTATAATCAGTATCTAAGAGATAAAGGGAAGAAGGTGAAATTCTTCGGCTTTATAATGGTACTCAGAGATTTTCTGATACTGTTTACTAGCAAAGACATCTTATGGAAGCAATGGGAAACTGCCACACCTTACAAAGATGAATAATACATGGGTATTAAACAATTCACCAACTGGCTCACCGAAATGCAGATTAAATTGATTGATACTAAAGATAAACAATCAATATCAGAAGAAGTTAAAAGAAGAAAATTTCTTAATTACCTACCTACATATATATTAGCAACATTAATTCTATTAATCAAAGACGAATGGATATATGACTAACTTGTGCATCAAGCAGAGTCATATGAAGTGTCAAAGAAAGAAATTGCCCCACCATATACAGCAACTGAACCCCACTGACAAAATCAAAAATCAACTAATCAAAGCTGAAATTAACGAAGAGACAATAATCAACATAGATCAAATTACAGCAATAGCAACAAACTCTCCTTCAAAACCAATTACGATAAACAAAAGGAATCTGATTAGGATACCATTATAAAAAAATTGGATAATAAGACAAGGATGCAACTGATAAGAGATAAAAAATGTCTATAGTATTGGAACCCCGAACATTTTTACAAGGATTGTAGGAAGTGACAGAACAAGGTACCCTTACGAACTGCAGTACAAGATCTCACTACAACCGCTGCATCGAAAGTTAATAAGGATAAAATCAAGGAACGTCCCCTGTCAACATAACTAATTGACTATAATAAGGTTTATGTTAGAGCAAACGACTGACCAGCTCTAGCATTGATAAATCTCTAAACTAAGGGAGGAGATTTGATTAATTCTGCATTTATACACTTATATGAAATACTAATAAAGAGTATTGAAAAAATATCTTTAGGTACCACCTTGAAAGGATCTAAAGCAACAATTGACAAGACGTGTACAATTAAATTGGATTGGATAGGATACGTAGAAGAACGCACCTTCTATGTAACATACCTCAATAGTTAGGATATGATTCTCCAAGAACTTGTACTTTCCAAGGTTCGCGCCATAATCTCTACATGTCAGGAACCAGTTACTATCCAGCCTAAAAATATTGCTTATTTTCCCTTGAAAATATAGAAAGGTTCTAAAACCACCAAAAATAGAATTAGAACTACATATCTAGAAGTAACTTGTGAGACAGTTACAGACTACAGTGAACCAGACAGCTGGGACACTATTAGCAATGCAGAAGATACTAACATAGAAGCAGATATTATAACTGCAGTCTCATCTATATGAAAGCAATTTAATCCAATAACGGAATTTTCCAAATTATTTCCAAAAGAAATTCCATGGGACTTACTACCACTCAGAAAAGTTAACTATCACATCAAACCTAAACCCAAAGTAACATGGATACTACGATAGAGATTATCAGGCTGTCACGAGGGCCCTATTCACCCTTATAGTACTCCAGCAACTAAAGAATAGGATAGCCATACTTCTACTGCCACAATGATACTTATTCCGAAATACAGAATAATATCCTATAGCAGAAAGTTCAATCCACTTTAATCCTTCGCGACAGATCTTATTTTGAAATACAAAATAAATCTTTTTGCCAGTTAGGAATAAAGAAAACTAGACTTAGAACTTTGTAGGCTTCGTGTACTTGAGGTACTCTTGCTTTCAAATACTCTTGATGGTAGAATTAGATTCAACCGAGAACTACTCTCACTATTTATAATGCGCGGTGATGGTAGATATTTTTTGATAAAATATTTTGGGGGACGTGTACCTACCCATCACTCTTTGAAATTTCTTCTTAAGTATTATGCCATCTACACTTTTGTTAATGCAGTCGTAATCTGCGCTCATTGTCATAGGTTACTAGCCTGAATATAGAGAAGATTCCCATGCCTGTAGGTTTTATATACTTCGCTTAAGCCAACTTATTCTATTAAAGAATACTTAGCCGAGATAACTAAATTCTACTTTCGATATAACACTAATCCCTGATACTATTGAATAAATACTCAACAGTATCATAGAGCCATCTTATTTGAGCTTGCAGTAGTATTTTCTTAATAGTGTCTAGTGTCTATTAAAAATAATTTTCAACTCTCTATAACTCTATTAATAAAGACTCGTGGGTCACAAACAGATTATTATTGGATAGGCGTCAATGCGTAGAAGATCATAGAATTTTAATTCGTCTCAATGCCCATATTATTCACGGAGTTGTTATCAGTAATAGATAAACTTCCTCGCAGATTTAATTAACCTTACTAAAAGTCTTATAACTCTACGAGTATTATTCCGATAATAAAATGGATTGCGGAAATGGAATCAAGGCAGTAAATAGGCCTAGATATAACTTTGAAATATTAATTTTGGAGAACTCTACTATTTCAACCGTATCTTTGGCCTTGGCTCAGGTCGCACTCCCTTATAATGTCACCGGGCGCACTTTGGTCTAAAGTACACCCTCGTGGCTTCATTGTTTTATTTATTTTTACCGAGTTATTTTTCTAAAGTTCAGGGTAATAACTTTAGTTCAGGGTAACGCCTAGTATAGCTAGTATATGTGCATATAGTTAGCATATTGATCTAGGTATAACTATTGAACCGTTGACCAGATACTTATGAAACTTAAACCGTAGCTCCCTCAAGGGTCTATGAGCATGCCATAAGGGTCTTAACTATCCATGATAGTTATATACCACTTCGAGGTTCAAACCCGTTTCATATACTGATCTCTTATAGATAAGTATTAGAAAAGCTTGCACCATACTACTTATGTGTATACCTAGAGTCCATATGGGTATCTAGGGTCGTTCTATAGAAGCTCAAGTACCTATAGTAGGGCTAGATGTCACCCCATGACAGTGCCTCCCTCCTTAAGGTTCTTGTCCGCAAGAACCTAATTGATCATGCAAATAGAATTAGTATTGCTACTAACAATTATAGATGGGGCTTGAGGACTAGTCCTTATATACAACAACCGAAACACAGTTGCGTATGTCTCTTTGCACCCCTGGGACAGAAAATAGCATAAGAAATACAGGTAGGAAACAAAAAAATACGTGAGAGATAATTCCAAAAACCTAAAGCCTAAATAGGAAAAAATGAAAATCCTCACAAGATAACATCAGAGTCCCGTGGCTTATAAGGGTTATTTAGATGGAATTTCCGAACGATTTCAGAGCCTCTATCCTTCAAGTTCTCATATAGTTCCCATGTGTCGTCATCAGGACCGTAACTCTTCCAGGAAACCAAGTACATCACTCTTCCTTTCCAAAGCTCACTTGTCCTAACCTTTTCTATTTGGTATTCCGATTCTTCAAGATCAACAGGAGGGGGTATTGGTGAACGTCTGCCGGCAATTGTGTTAAGGTGGTAGGGTTCCAACAGACTGATATGGAAGACGGAGTAGGTTTTGCCTGTACTCGGGGGAAGTTCTAACTCATAGGCGTAGGTACTGATGAGTTGTTTGATTCTGAACTTTCCTCGAAGCTTGTAGTCAAGCTTTTTAGTCAGACGTCTAGTCTTAATATTCTTAGCATTGACCATAACCCAGTCTCCTACCTTGAATGTCGGTTCCTTCTCTACCACCTTAAGATTGTAGTACTTTGATATGCAGGCCTGCGCTGCTTTCATATTCTCCCTCATTGCCTCTCTCATTGCGTCTAGGGTTTCGACTGTCTTAGCTGCCTTAGGGTTGTTAGATTCGGTTGAGGCCTCGGTTGGGTTCTGGAAGTTGTTCTCAGGATGTTGGCTATATGCTGCGTAGAAGAGAGTACGTTTAGTATTAGAGTGGATAGTGTTATTATAACAAAACTTAGTAAACGGAAGTAACTCAACCCAGTCATCCTGATCCCAACAGCAATACGTCCATAGATAATGCTCTAAGATCTGGTTGACTCATTCAGTTTGACCATCCGTCTGGAGGTGATATGCCGAGGACTTATCCAACTCAACTCCCAATAACTGCATAACTTCCATCCAAAACGAACTTGTAAACACTAAGTCTCTATCTGAAACAACTCTCTTTGGCAGCCCATGTAGTCTCCATACCTCTTTGACAAATATCCCAGCTAACTCCTTAGCCTTCCAGTTCTTCAAAGGAATGAAATGCGCCATCTTGGTAAACCTATCGACAATAACCCAGATTTAATTATACCCCTTAACTGGAGGGAAATTGGTAATGAAATCCATCAAAATATGTTCCCACGGCCTATAAGGGATTGAAAGAGGTACGAGCTTGCAATATTTCTTGTGTCGCGCTGTCTTGTTGCACTGGCAAGTATCGCATGTATGGATGTAGTCACGTACCCAATCTTCCATGTTCGGTCAGTAGTAATTTCGTTTCATTAATTCGAGGGTTTTGTCACGTCCAAAGTGTCCTGCAACTTTAGCATCATAGCTCTGGAATGCCACCTTTAGCTTGAGTGAGTTGTTGTCAGGAATATATAAACATCTTTCATAGGTCACCATGTCATCCTCCAAACCGTAGTACTCAAGACCAGGATATTCCTTGCCAAACTTCAATGTATTCCGAATCCCTAACTACTTCTCATCCATGAGGCCAGCCTCTAGGATTTCCTTCGACCAAGTTGATTTTTCCATTTGTGAGGCCTTTACTACCATAATTCGGCATGTTACTAGTTTCTCCTTACCCAAACCTAGTTGGAATTGACCGGGTTTGAATATTCGAATCGTGTGGTCCTGCTTCTCCCCTCCTTCTTCGAGGTCAGGATCAACCTGACGGGAAAACGCATCAGCTTTGCCATTCTTGTCACCTGGGCGGTAAATGATCCTAAAGTTGAACTGGCTTAGTATTTCCGCCCAATGAGCCTGCCTTCGATTGAGTAACTTCGTGGAATTAAAGTACTTAAGGTTCTTATAGTCCGTATATATAATTATCTCCTCCGAGGCACCCATCAAAAAGTGTCTCCATTCCTGAAAGCAGTTAACGATTACGACCATTTCTTTGTCATAAATGTCATAGTTAAGCTCTGCGGGAATGAAACACTTTGAATAATAAGCTACAGGGTGCCAACGACTATTTGGTTCTTTCTGGGATAGGATACTAGCTTTTGCCAGATTGAACACATCTGTCTTGATCATCTTTGGTCATTCGGGATGATAATGGCATAGTATCGGAGCTGTAGTGAACCTATATTTTAGCTCATCGAAGGCTTTTTGATACTGCTGTATCCAATTCCAAGGAACTCCATTGTACGTTAACGTTTGAATCAGGAGAGCCAAACTACTAAAGTCTTTGATAAACTGGTAATAGAAATTAGCAAAACCAATAAACTTCTGCACCTCTTTGATGTTTCGAGGGGCTTGCCATGCGAGGATGTCCTTGACTTTCTTTTGACCTATTTGTATCTCTTTAGTGCCGACCTTAAATCCTATGAATTCTACCTCGAGGATATGGAAGATACACTTGTCTATATTGACACAAAGGTTATTCTCTGTTAGCTTTTGCAATACTCAACGGATGAGCTTGACATGTTCTTCTTCAGTCTGAGTATATATAAGGATATCATCAATATATACAATGATCCCTCGATCGATTCTCTCAGATAGAATATTATTAACATGTCGTTGGAAAATAGACGGAGCATTAGTTAACCTAAAAGGTATAACTGTATACTCATATAAGCCATATCTAGTCTTGAATGCTGTCTTCCACTCGTCTCCGGCTGCTATTCTTAGCAAGTTAAACCCAAGTTTTAAGTCAAGTTTGGAGAAAACCTGTGAAGTGCCAACTTGTTCCATGAGAGTGGTCATGAGTAGCAGGGAATACTTATCTTCCTTAGTAATAGCATTGAGACCTCTATAGTCTACGACTATTCGAAGCTTGCCATTAAGTTGTTTGGCGAAGAAAATAGGAGCACTAGCACTGCTTTTGCTCGGTCTAATCTTGTCGGTTTGGAGCATCTCGTCGAGGTATTCTTTGAGAAGCTCCAGTTCATTGGGGGAGAGGGGGTACAACTTTCCTGACGGCGGACTTTTTCCTTCTTCCAACTCGATTATCATGTCCTGTGGACCATAAGAGGGAAGGGTGGATTGCATCTCCTTTCCAAAGATTTTTGTAAAATCCCTGTACTAAGATAGCAATCGATCAGCAAGTTCCTCTAGGTTCTTACTTGCAGTTATTTTCATAACTTTACGAACGTCCCCATTTGCGAACTTCTGATAATCCCATTCCCCAATCTCAATAAGTCCAACATACTAAGTCTTTACAAGTACTTCATCAAAGTCAGCGAAATCAGTGACCTCCTCAATCTCCAATACCCTCTTAAGCTCGAGTCCATAAGGAGTGGTGACTCGTAGCTTATCACAATTGGCGATGATCCAATCCATCCCCAAAATGAGTAGAAGATCTGGTTCGAGACACACAACCTCAGTTACCAGGTTAAGGGTTTTATTTCACCCTAATCTTACATTAGGGACTTCCATCTGCAGGTTCCAGACCTGTACTATGCCAGACCTCTTGAGAATCGAGCTATCGTCGCTCTTTAATCTCAGTCTTTTCTCCCTCTTAACCTAAGGCAACATCATCTATTCAACAAAATTAGAGTCGAAAATCGTGGCTTCTGCACCAGTGTCAACCAAAGCATTAATAGAAAGTTCCCTTTTTATTCCTCTATATATCCAAGATAACTTAACAGAAATAAGAAACTTCAGCCCATCTGATTTCAACACCTTTGTACCTGATTTTCTTGCCAAAGAGAGATCCTTTATTCCTTCCAAAGAAATATCCAGCACCGCCACCTTTCATAGTCTTTTTTGGAGTTTGCTAACAAGAGGAGCCACCTCATCGTCGGCTTTTCTTTTTGTCCCTTTTTTTGTGTTTTGTAAAGAAAGAAAAGCAGAAGAAGATAAATTATAAGAAACAGAACTAATGAAAGTAGAGTCGATATCCATAGGTTCCCCAACGTATTCCTCCTTCCAACTACTAACAGAGATGCCCTTCTTCACCACACAAATGGAAAACCAATCCTGCGAGACCATCTGACCCAATGTACTAGATGGCCCGCGTCTCTAACAGTCTGAATTTTCCCCATAGTCCAACTCATTATCACTGATTATTCGACCAAAAGAAACCTCAAGTGGCTCTACCAGAGCTGCTACTGTTGCCACCTTCTTAACTTCCTCCTTGGCTTTACCCTTTCCCTTAGGCTCCGCCGATAGTTTCCATCCAACTGTGCAGTTACCCATTATGTGGTTTTTATCCCCATACTTAATGTACTGTATGTCCTTCTTCCGAGCCTGCCTCATGACGTAGGTAACGGTATCTTGGCCAGGCTCTTTTTCCTTCTTGGAAGAGGTGTTGGACTTAAGTTTGGATTTGGCATCGGGCTTGGTTTTCACCTTCTGCTTTGGCTTTGAGATTCGGTCCTTGAGGTTCTCGGACTTCTTCTCATTAGCCTTAGGAGTGGGGGCTGCCTCCTTTTTCATACCAGCAGCCTGTTCTTTTTGACGGAATTGGCTCTGTGCATGTGCCACCCTTACTTTTTCGTACTCAACCTGTGACCCAGCATTTGCGATAGCCTGGAAGCACATTTCAGTACTGGCAGGTACTTTATCGAGAATGTCCTTGTCAGTACTGACTCGGACCATGTGGGCTTTGGTCTCTGGTTGAATAGCTGCGATCAGGTGCTCCCAGAGCTGTTCTCATGGTAGTTCTGCTACCAACTGGTGAATCCTGATCCAAGCGATGAAGTCCTTCATCGGCTCACCTTTCTTCTGGTACTCCTTTTGAAGGGAGACCTTTGCATCCCACTGCTCATGCTAGTTTTAATGGGCATTAATAAATTCTCATCTGAATACATTAAACGTATCCCATTCAACCTATCTGGAGTTTGCATCTGGTGTTCGCTTATGTTGGTTAGCATAATACCAGATACTGGCTCCTCCTGTAAGTAGATCCGCTACAAACAGGATTTTTTCGCTATGAGTAGAGTATGTTAGTAGCATACGTTCAAAGGTGTGATCTATCTTCATGAGGAATTCCTTGAGTTTGCTCGAAGTTTCGTCGAACTTCGAAGGTAGTAGGAGGTTTCGGGGTTCTTTTTTCTCAGAAAGAACCTTGGTCTTTTTAGTTGGGGAAGGAGAAGATGGTGGTGGTGATGGAACTAGACTACCCACTATACCAGTACGAACATCTCGGATGAAGCTGTCAGTTTGGATTGATCGAGTGCATTTAGTGGGGTTTGATTGGTTGATTGGCTGCTCTTGGAGGTCCTTGAGCTTACGTTTGTGAGTTTGAATTAGGTGGGAAAGAGCCTCAACTGATTCTCTATTGGTCTCACAACTTTGAATGCGATCATTTTGTTCTTGCTTGATTGCTTTCTACATCTAATCGTTTACCTTCCCTACATCGGCCTTAATTGTATCGAACTTGATTTTAGCTGCGTCGATAATCGCACCTGTATCTTATATGAGTTTGTCAGTCAGTGATTCCCATTGCTTTTCCAACACCTCACTAATAGATACAGTCAATCGTTGAACTGCATCCTGTTGTCCTTCTGTTTGACCCTTGAGGGCAGCTACTTCCTCAGTTACTTGCTACTGCAGTAACTTAAGGTCCTCATATATAGCTTTTGCTCCATCAAAAACTACTTTATGAGCGTCCTGAGACTCGACTAATAAACGTGCTTATGCTTGTAGACCTCTAGTAAGGTCTGCTAGTTTGGCTCATTAGTGGTCGAACTCAGTAGTTCTGTCTCGAATAATACGAGCCAGTAATTGGTCGTATTGTTCTTGACTTATTGTAGGGTTTGTAGCTCTTGTAGGGCATGGTGGTGGACGTTGTAGTCGTTGTGAGGAGGTATTGCTACCTGCTTAGTGAGTTGGTTGCTGGGTTGGTTCCCATCGACGTAATAATCCTAGTCAAAATCTTTGTAGATATGATGTTAGTTCATCTGGGGAGTATTGGGGCTGCTACTTAGAAGAATCTATCCCTCGAGATAGAATGTCTTCCATTGGCATATCTTGGAACTCATCTTCTGTATCTGTCACTGATTGTGGAAGATTATGTAGTCATTGTGTGATAGCACAGGGTGTGATATCTGGGAGTATAAGAGATTGGTAGGGCTGGCGAGGCCCTCTTGGTGTCTGAGAGTTAGACATAGTTTATTCGAGTATACTAGTGGTAAATAAGGTGAGAATTACTTGTCTACAAAGTAATGTTACGGGGGCCCTATTCACTCTTATAGTACTTCAGCAACTAAAGAATAGGATGGCCATACTTCTACTGCAGTAATAATACTTATTCCGAAACACAAAATAATATCCTATAGCAGAAAGTTCAATCTACTTTAATCCTTCGTGATAGATCTTATTTCGAAAGACAAAATAAATCTTTTTGCTGGTCAGGAATGAAGAAAACTAGACTTAGAACTTTGTAGGCTTCGTGTACTCGAGGTGCTCTTGCTTTCGAATACTCTTAATGATAGAATTAGATTCAACCGAGAACTACTCTCACTATTTATAATGCGCGGTGATGGTAGATATTCTTGGATAAAATATTTTGGAGGATGCGCACCTACCCGTCACTCTTTGGAATTTCTTCCTAAGTATTATGCCATCCACACCTTTGTTAACGCAGTCGTAATCTGCGCTCATTGTCACAAGTTACTAGCCCGAACATAGAGAAGATTCCCATGCCTGCAGGTTTTATATACTTCACTTAAGCCAACTTATTCTATTAAAGAATACTTAGCCGAGATAACTAAATTCTACTTCTGATATAACACCAATCCCCGATACTATCGAATAAATACTCAACAGTATTATAGAGCTATCTTATTTGAGCTTGCAGTAGTATTTTCTTAATAGTGTCTAGTGTCCATTGAAAATAATTTTCAACTGTCTATAACTCTATTAATAAAGACTCGTGGGTCACAAACAGATTATCATTGGATAGGCGTCAATGCGTAGAAGATCATAGAATCTTAATTCGTCTTGATGCCCATATTATTCATGGAGTTGTTATCAGTAATAGATAAACTTCCTTGCGGATTTAATTAACCTTACTAAAGGTCTTATAACTTTACGAGTATTATTCCGATCATAAAATGGATTGTGGAAATGGAATCAAGGCAGTAAATAGGCCTAGATACAACTTTGAAATATTAATTTCAGAGAACCTTATATTTCAACCGTATCTTTGGCCTTGGCTCAGAGCGCACTCCCTTATAATGTCACCGAACGCACTTTGGTCTAAAGTACGCCCTCGTGGCTTCATTGTTTTATTTATTTTTACCAAGTTATTTTCCTAAAGTTCAAAGTAATAAATTTAGTTTAGGATAATGCCTAGCATAGCTAGTATATGTGCATATAGTCAGCGTATTGATCTAGGTATAACTATTGAACCGTTGACCAGATACTTATGAAACTTAAACTGTAGCTCCCTCAAGGGTCTATGGGTGTGCCATAAGGATCTTAACTATCCATGATAGTTATATACCATTCCGAGGTTCAAACCCGTTTCATATACTGATCTTTTATAGATAAGTATTAGAAAACCTTACACCACACTACTTATGAGTATACCTAGAGTCCATATAGGTATCTAGAGTCGTTCTATAAGAGCTCAAGTACCTATAGTAGGGCTGGATGTTACCCCGTGACACAAGCCACTGATTCAGACAATAAATCCATGATAAAATTACGGGAGAGGAGAAAACAGAACGAATCTACCAAGCTGAAAATGATACCAATGCAGTTACTATGTTCACCATCCCCAAGAGAGACAAACCAAAAGAAGCCAGATTCGTCAATGACTGTCGAGACCACAATCTGATAGTTAAACCAAACTACACACCACTACCTAATATCAATGAATTAATTGAACTAGTAACGGCAAATCCCGTTTGGTCAAAATTAGACCTAGTGGATAGCTATCATAATATCAGAATCGATCCAGAATCAGAGGAACACTCTACGTTCTTGATGTACTTAGGATATTATAGAAGCAGAGTCATACAACAAGGAGACTGTAATGCACCAGCTACTATGGTCCAAGCAATGCATGAAGTATTCAAGGATAGACTCTATAAGGATTTAATAGTCTATATTGATAATATTATTATCTTTACTGAGACCTATAAGTAGCATATTGCCACACTCATGATAGTATTACAATACTTACAAGATAAAGGTTTCTTTCTGAAAATAAGCAAATGTCAATTCTTTACTGATAGACTGGAGATTTTAGGTCATATTTTGACCTCAAATGGACTTTATGTTAATCCTGTAAAGAGAACAACTATATTAACCTTTCTAACTCCTAAGAGAAAGAAAGACCTCCAAGGCTTTCTTAGAATTATTAATTATCTTAGTTATTTTATTCCTGGCTTGGCATCTTATATAAGCATATTATCACAATTACAAGGAGAGACTAAGAAATAGGAATAGACAGATACGCATAATGTAGAGTTTGAAAAACTGAAAGAACTCATGAATTCTTCTTATGTTTTAAAACCCTAGAATAATGCATCTACCGAACCCAAATATTTAATTTGTGATGCTAGTGATATAGGTCTAGGATCTTGGATTGGTTAAGGCCCCCTCACCCATATCTGACCATCATGCTTTTACTCTAGAAAATTTAATCTAGTTCAATTAAATTATCCAACCTTCTAAAAGGAATTATTGGCAATTATTGACTCATTAAAATTTTTTGAAGTGCAACTTAGAGGTCACAAGTTCACTATCCTTACAGATCATAAACCATTGGTTACCTTTCACACTTAGAAACCTGTAAGCCAGAAACTTAGATATTGGTAGGACCTTCTTATGGACTTTGACTGC
>WHUY01000155.1:0-58364 GCA_015179035.1 Tirmania nivea
AATGATTCTCCTCCAAGCATCAGAAGTATTTTGAAAAGAATATACACTACACATATATAAAATTCTGAAATATGTATAAATGCTAGGAGTGATATAGGAATATCATCCTACGGATACCAGACTTTTAATAGAAGCAGCAGTAAGATACTATATATGGTAAATGCTATATCTATTTAAAGAAAAGAATTTAGAATTGGAAGCTTTTCTTAGTGAGAAACTAAAAAAACTATTGGTAGGACTTTTAAAACAGAAGTATTGGCTTATAGAAAATTGGAATGAATTAATAGCCTTTATACTAAGTGGCACTCACTTAAAAGAAATTTCCACTTTAGCAGAAGATTGGTTTAAACCAATTCTAGGATTACCTGAAACATTTACTCAAACTCCAACGAAGGATAAAAGCAAAGGTCAAAAATCTACTCAGAAGAAGACTAGGTCAGTACAAGAAGCAAGAAGCTCTAATTCTCCTTCACCTCCCCCAGACGAAATACAGGAATCGAGCGACAATAAAGAAGAAGAAGATAATAATAGTAATAACGGAGGAAATGAAAATACTGGCCAACAATAGCAACAACAGTTTGGAGTACAAGGTGAACTAGGCGATAACTATCCAAGCGACAGCTTTGATTCAGATGATAGCATCTTATCAGTAGCTAGTATACCCAAACCCAAAAAGATTCCATGAGGCAAATTGGTAAAACATTAACAATGGGAATCTACCACTGGAATGATTTTGGCAAACAATCTTACTTCACCTAAGAAAATCAAAGAAATCAAAATTGATTCACCAGAGAAACTTAATGGCACTGATAAGAAATGGAGAGACTTATAATATTTTAACTTTTAGGCTATAGTAGTCTAACGCTGATTGAAGATAAAAGGAATTGATTTAGAGCAGACCAAAGCGTTAGAAATTTTAGGATTTCTACTTCAAGGAAGCACGCTCACAATGTATAATCAATATTTAAGAGATAAAAGGAAGAAGGCGAAATTCTTTGGCTTTATAATAGTACTCAGAGATTTTCTGATACCATCTACTGGCAAAGATATTTTATAGAAGCAATGGGAAACTACTACACCTTACAAAGATAGACAATATATAGACATCAAACAATTCGCTAACTGGCTCACTGAAATGTAGATTAAATTGATTGATACTAAGGGTAAATAATCAATATCAGAAGAAGTCAAAAGAAGGAAGTTTTTTAATCACCTACCTGTATATATGTCTGCAATATTAATTCCCTTAATCAAAGACGAATGGACATATAACCAACTCGTGGATCAAGCAAACTCATATAAAGTGTCAAAGAAAGAAATTGCCCCACTACACATACTGACTAGACCCCGCCAACAAAATCGAAAATCAACTAATCAAGACCGAAATCAATGAAGAGACCATAATCGATATAGATTAAACCATAGCAATGGCAACAAACTCTCCTTTAAGACCAATCATAATAAACAAAAAGAATCTAATTAGGATACTATTATAAAAAAATTGGACAATAAGATAAGGATACAACTAATAAGAGATAAGAAATATCTATAGTGTTGGAATCTCAGACATTCTTACAAAGATTGTAGGAAGCGATAGAACAAAGTACCCTTGTGAACCGTAGTACAGGATATTGCCACAACCGCTACATCGAAAGTTAATAAGGATAAAATCAAGGAACGACCCTGTTATGATGTACACTAGCAACAGCTGATACTCTCCATCATGGTTATTCATTGAGCTAACGCTGAGTCATCACATACATAAGCCATGTATGTATATGTGTCAACTAGGTGATAGAAGGTTATGGAAGCCGTGTGTAGCGATTAGTTAGCGATGGAAGGTCATGAAAGTCATAAGTGATAGCTACTTGGAATTTAGACTTCTATTGTGATTGTACTCTCTCACTCTCTCTCTCTTCTTGTTCTCCATGTAACGTCTTATATTATAAGCTTTGGTAATACAAACTCTACCTTTCGTCTTCATCAACTACATCTTTCAGTCCTTTTACTCATGTAATGAATAACACTAGATAGTAGTTATTCAGTACCGTTTATACAATCTATATCCACTAAAATGGATATATGTATATGCCAGTTCTACTGAGGGATTGCCTCAGAAGGGTAGTTATGGTCAAGTGGGGAGTTCCGTTAGGAATGTTAATTAACAGGTGTAATCTCTCCTTAGATTATTTGCTAACTAACTGATCTGTAGTCGGTTGTTGTTTTGTCTGAGTAGTTTGAGGAGAAGATTCTAGAAGGGAATTCATGCTCTTTTTATACTTATTCAACAATGTATCTGACAGTTCAGAATATATAGAATATGGCACTTGCCGCAGGGCAGTGCTACATGAGTTATAGGAAATATGAGTCATAGGAAATACATGAGTTATAGGAAATATATTAATGTACACTACGGGGCGAGTTCAACTCACCCCGCATCGCCAAGAACCGCCTCGGCGAACGAGTGTTCGTTCATGGACAACTCGCCGAGTCGGCTTTTCGGGGCCTCAACTTGGCTTGCCCTTACTCGGTAATCAACAGAATACTTGCCAAGCCTTCTCTTTTATATTTTTTCTTTTATTTTTTTTTAAAAAAAAAAGTCTATACTCCTATTCACACTTTTATATCTATCGATCCCTTCTCCTATATTTTGGTTGCTTTTGTACTTTTCTACCCACCTGCTGTCTTGGTTATTCCTTGGCTTTTTCCAACCTGTACTGTTACGGATTGCTTGCACTATCATGGATTGCTTGCACTGTTACGGATTGCTTGTACTATCACGGATTGCTTGCACTATCACAGATTGCTTGTACTGTTACGGATTACTTACACTGTCACCTATTTCGCTGTCACGGTCTGCTTATACTCATCAAAGATTGTTTCTACTCCCTACTCATCATTGGTACTCATTACTTATTCTTTGTACGTATCACAGATTGCTACCTCCCATCTTCTATTCCTTACTTCCACCACCGTTTCTTTATACCTCTTATGTATTCTTTGCCATGGTCATGGATTGTTACCACCTATCACGGATTGTTCCTATTGAGAGTGCTATACCAATCACTACAAAACATTGTATTATGCGTCCAAATAAACAACCCATTCCCTTACATATCCTAGTCAACTGCTAGATAAAAGAAAAACATATATATCTCAATAAATATCATAGTCACATATGAAATAAAAGAAAACATAACTGATTAACCAATAAGATACCATAAAAAAAATAAACTACCAACTAAACAAAATACCCCCAAGTGCCCTAACTCCACTACATTATTATGCATTCCCTTCTGCCGCCTTTTAGCCTTCTTCATCCAGGGTTTATTTTTCGACCTGCGGGCTTCTAGAACCACCAATCTTCTATTCAAATGGTGGAATGATCCTCAACTGGTAGGCAGTCAGGTAGTAGAACCTAATCCGCCCAAGGTTCCAATAGGCATCTTAGCTGTCAGTTGCTCGGGTACTTGTGTTGCATAGTAACTGACATCGAAACCGGAATCATATCATATCACTGCAGTTCCTTATAGACATTGGATGTAAATACCCCGATATACTGGCCCTCCTTGTAACTATATATTTCATGCTCAGCAACTGTGAACCATATATTAGGTGATTTAGGGTAATCTAACACAAGGGAATGATTATTCGGTACCTGCGCCTCCTGCTACCACTGCCCTGCCTCCTGCCCCTCCTCCTACCCCTGCTGCTCCTCCTGCTGCCCCTACTCTTGCTGCTCCTGCCCCACCTCCTACCGCTGCTCCTGCCCCTGCTTTCACACCCTCTGCTGCTTTCTCTACTCCTGGTGCTGCTGCTGCTATGCTTTCCGCTGCTGTTCCTACTCCTGCTCCCACTCCCGCTGTTGCTGCTCCTGCCCCTGCTATTGCTGCTGCTGCCCCTGGTACTGCTACTGCTCCCACCCCTGCTACTGCTACTGTTCGTCTTTATTGTCACATTCATGGAATTGCTGGCTGTACGCTGTCTGGTACATTACCCCCGACCAATATATTTGCTTGAATTTTGTGCCAGAGTTTAACATCCCGCTATAGGATTGTTTATCTATTGTGTATTTCACCACCTTAAGTCGCAATAAGGTTCACCGCTATTTCGTGTTAGTCGTATTTGTCCGTGACAGTATCTATGATACATTTTGACCTACTGGTGAAAAACTCATATATATATGCTTCAGTCACCTCCTATAGAGCGTCTGTTGCCCTCAATTGGATACGCTCCATATTAGTCTGATTTGTCATGGCCAAGAAATTATCATTATACTTGGTATTCACGTCTTGTACCATCTCCCTGTACAGCCTGCGGAAAGTAAACTTCGGAAGTATCAGATCTACACTTTTCTGTTGATTTCTAATCTGACATACGAGGCTCACTGATAATACACTTAACTTTAGTCTCATCCTTTTTACTGGTATGCCAGGTATAGAATAGAAAGGAATGCTTACGTCCTTGTGACCTCTTTCTTGTGTTGTTTTTTCCGACAGCTTTCTTTGGGCCTACGAGTGTTTTGATAATTTTAGGCACTTGTTTCAGCGCCTGTTGCTGTAGTGGGGCTACGGGGTTTCGCTTTAGTACCTACTTTGTTCTGGCCATGGTTGTATAATACGTGGTGAAAGGAGGCAATGAACTTGGTGACGAAGAGGTAATAAGCTTGTAGGTGATGAAGCAAATACAGAGCATTATAGGGATCTAGACTGAATATAAGATCAGAGAATTTTCCTGCTTGTTCCTGCAAGTTAGCTAGTTTAGTATGAAATATCTTTTGTTCCTTTGGATAAAGGAAACCAGACAAAGCTCAGGTTAAGCTTAGACTGTTTTCGTCAAGAATATTATTCTTCCATTATCGGTAGTTACATATTCTGCTTTTTGACTACATCCCTTGCTATTAGTCGCGTACACAAATCTCAAGAAGAAGAAAGGAGGAAATTAATGCGTGCAGTGCCTGAAGCTCAACAAGCATCGACATGGCATATTAACTTACCCTGTCCTGAATCCACGTGAGTTCCTAGGTGGCTCATCATGGTCCCCTTCATATGACTACCCAGTATTTAAAAATGTAAAAAATAAAAAATAAAAAATAATAATAATAATAATAAAAATATAATAATCCTTACCTATAGAATAATGAAATAACCAATACCAAACAGAATACGTAATATATCAGACAACAATGAAATAACTGCTAGACAACATAAAGAAAATTGTAACAGACAGTAGAGTCCGTGACAAATTATAGGCTCTGTAACAACTCACTTGTAGTCATTATTCATCTAGTTCTTCTGCCTCGACCTTATCTTCCCTATCACCTTCACTCTCCTCCTCTTCATCATCTTCATCACCTACTTCCTCTTCGTCCATTTCCTCCTCCCCTTGATTCTCTTCTTCATTCTCCTCACTCCACTCCCTATACTCTTCCCCCTCATCATAATCATCATTATTTAGGTCACTCAGGATGAGTCCTGGAAATGAATCGCCGCCAGGAAGTGACAACACTTTTTGCCGCAGTCTCAATGCTGGCTATAATAGAGTTGCGACTACTCTATTCTTGACCAAGTTTTGCTGTGCATCATCATTAGAATCACTCAGTTCGGCCTTAGCGTCATATAATGAGGAAAGTTTGTCCTCTATAGCCTGACTATCACTTTCATCCTTGGAGTCCTATGCTGTGGTTAATAATATGTCACACTTCCTGAAGGAAGAGGTACTTATGGGTTCTATATCCTCAATTGTATCACTTAAACAATCTACCGCACCCCCTTCAGCCCTTTCTATTTCTTCTAGGATTCGATCAGCAATTGCAATTGCATCATCCTGTGCATGTGGCTCCAACCGTGCATACACTTGGCATGAAATTGGCTCAACACTAATAACAATACTAAACTTATTCATCGGCTTTGTTTCTGTTTCTTCCAAATTACCTTCTAGAATTGTATATGCCAGTATATTATTATCTTCACCAAGCTCAAGGTAAAACCTCTTCTACTCTTAGGAGAGCGCATACCAGCGATATAAAATATACGCCTTCTTCCAAACTAACATCACCTCCCAAGTCTTTTGGACAAGTCATTCGAACTTGCCGCGTTGCACATCACTGAGCTAATTCTGCTTCGTCCCAATCAGTACACCAGTAACAGTCGTATACTTACTCTCCGCCACACTTGCTTTGAGAGCCCTGTTAATTTTTTAGCGCTTCCAGTCCTTTACTCATTCGAATGCTAGAAGAGGTCCCAGCAATCTTTTCCGACTTTCCTGGATTTTTCTAGTATATTGATTGGTTGATATTCCCCAAACTTTCCGACCCCCACTAAACTCTATGTCTGGGTTGAATTCTTTTGATCCCTAAGGAAATTCTGCATACTTCTCATACAGGTTTACTGGGGCAGGCATAACTGGGGCAGGGGTGACTGGCGCTGGCGCAGCTAGACTCGTCATGGAGGTCTTTCTCTGTTTGCATTTGTCTAGCATTGATTTCTTGGTTGCTATCTTCCCTTTTTATGGCTTGTTCTTTTTCTGTACACGGCTTGCCATTTTGATCCCTTCCTTTAGTAGTCTAGTTGGCACTCCTTTTGGCCTCACACTTTCTAGTCAGATCTGTGGACACCAATATAACAAGTCCATGACACTATCCATGACATAACCCTTGGAGCACGAATTTGGATTACAAACCTGCTAAATTGAGACCTTCTAGCCGACGCTTGCGTTAGGCAATAGTGGATGTTATTTGGAGCCTGAGACTTCTACAGTTCAGCGAATATCCTGTGATACAGCCCATATGGACACACCCTTTGACTATCCAAGTTATATAAGTTAAAATGTCTGTGATCTCTCCGTCAGTATCTCTCCACTCGCGACTTGCAAACCCGGCCTACCATTATACACTTGAAGCATATACCCCTTAATTATCGAGAGCACAAGTTATGTGGGTAGAAATGTTATGAGAAATGGATAGGATTCTTAGATGTCCCACATGTTAGGGTGTGTTAAAGTGAATAAAGACATTCCTTCTTTATATGCTAGCAAACTTAGATATCAGGAAACAAAAATGGATATATAACTTGTATTACCACTAAGCGAGAAGTATGTGTGAGTACGCGCATAAGCGCATTGCAAATAATATGAAGGCATCATAAAAAAATTTATTATTCAGTAACATGTATGGTTATAGGGCCAATATGGAAATGTGAACAGCGAGGTCCGATAATAACCCCACCCAGTGTACCAACACTCTTAGACTCTTTATTCAGAACTGTATTCTGGCTTTCCCGCTGTCTCTGAATATGAGCCTTTCTTCACTGACTGATCCGCTATTTAGCCAGTATTTTTCAGGGAATGATGACCTCAACAACAGGCAACTGCTGACTTACTACCTGCAATGGAGAATGGAGAGTAACTGGACAACCAGAAGGAGATGGGTCGCTAATCATGGGAGGTTGTTCAAGGGGAGAGACAGGATATGTAAATTCCGTGTGTAGGAGTTAGAAGGGAAATCAGGGGTAGTCTCCAAAAAAAGAGGACTTCTTATTCTCCTTGTTCTCTACTATATCCACCTCCTTGCTAGAAGCTTCTTTAAAATAGTCTACCAAGTCAATTCCCCCAACATCAGTCGATGCTTCACTAGAGGTGGCTGGCACTTCTATTGCCCTGCGAGACTGTTAGCGCTATAGATATCGAGTCCTAATATCACTAACCAGTTAAAATTAGCTGCAAGCTGATAACAAGGCCCAGTAGTTTTCAAGTGATGTGCCACACTACACTGCAATAGAGCCTTTTTCAGTCCACAAGAGGCTTTACTATTTTCTGCTACTACAAGCCATAGTACTTTTGGCACGTGTAGCTGTCTGTAGCTTCCAAAAACTCAGTCTGCAAGGGAGGCATGAAAATACGATCAGTATTCTATCCAGTGCAACAGGTCTAAATTGGGCAAGCCCATAAGTCCAGAATCGCATTTAACAAGATTACATGGGATAACTACCAAACTTGATATTGGGCAAGTAACTAAGTATGAGAGGTTTCATACCTTGCGGCACTGCTTTGTTCTCCCATTTGTCTGCTTGAATTAGTATACATGGTATACGAGATAGTGAGGATTGTTATTACTGTGATTGAAAAGGATAGCAGTATGGATATGTGGATTTTATGTAGCATTGCTCTGGCTACCCCTTTGCTTTAAAAGAAAAAAAAAAAACTCATTACTCCTGTTCTGGCCGCCCTCTCTAGCCTCCACCTCCTGCCCCTTAATATCACTATTGTTAAAGCAAACTAGTGTCAGAATCTTGGTTCATTATCTTGACACGGTTGTTACAGACTGATTGTCTTGTTATGGACTGATTGTCTTATCACGGACTAATTGTCTTATCATAGTATGAAGGTATATCTTTCCTAACAGAGAGAATATATAGTGTGACTAGAATGTAGACTAGTAAGAGTGAGAGGTAGAGAATAATGACAGAGTCAACAATATGTAAACAAGATAATGAGAATACGTGTATAATATTACACCAAAAACCTCTTCATACGTAACAACAATATACGGAGCGAAACACTTTCAAACAAACAAATAGCACTAAGACCGTCTGCCAAAGTAATAGTCGTGCCGAGACTGGTATGACTCTCATGGGTCCCAAAACCGTTTTACCACTCACACTTACTACAGTCGGTGAACACTAGGACGACTCTCGTACCTGTTAGAACTTTTCTGCCGATAACTGCAACCAAGCAGCGTGTATGACTCATATAACACTGACAGTCATGCCAGTTTTGGCACGACTCTTGGGGGTCCATAGCGCAAAGATCACTGCACATTACTGAGACCCTTTTCCACGTGATAGTCGTGCCGATATGAGCATGACTGTCATAGCACAAATCCCTCCTTGTGCCACTTGAACTAGCAGATCTCCACAAATTGAACAACTCGCATGCAAACATTACACATAAACTGCTGACCAAAATAAATAGATTAACCCAAAGTGGTTAACTAACTAAGCAAAACTCATATTCCCTCTACAACACACAAGTATTTTTTTTTTAGGATAAAAAAATAAAAAGACTTATCACAAACTAATTCCTTTGTCACAGACGAGTATTTTAAATAAAAATAAATATAAAAAAGCTTTATCACAGACTACTGATTCTTTTATTACAGACGGGTGTTTTTTTTAGAAAAATAATAATAATAAAAAAGACTTGTCACCAACTGATTATCTTATCACTGGCTCCATGATTTGATATGGACTAATTTTGTCGGAGTGATTGTCTTGTCATATACTGGTTAACTTATCACGGACTAATTGTTGTATCACAGAATGATTTTTTTTGTCAGAGTAATTATCTTATTATAGACTGGTTGACTTGTCATGGACTAATTGTCTTGTCACAGACTCATTGGCTTATCACGGACTAATTTTTTTTGTTGGAATAATTATCTTGTCATGGACTGGTTAACTTGTCATGGACTAATTGTCTTGTTACGGACTCATTGACTTGTTACGGACTGATTGTTGTATCACGGAGTGATTTTTTTTGTCAGAGTACTTATCTTATTATGGACTAGTTGACTTGTCATAGACTAATTATCTTGTCACAGACTCATTGGCTTATCACAGACTGACTTTTTTGTCATAGTAATTGTCTTGTAATAGACTGGTTGACTTGTCACGGACTTGTTAACTTGTTATGGACTTATTGACTTATCATGCACTGACTTTTTTGTCAGAGTTATTATCTTGTCATGGACTAGTTGACTTGTCATAGACTGATTATCTTGTTACGGACTAATTTTTTTACTGCAGTAATTATCTTGTAAGGGAATAGTTAACTTGTATAGACTGCTTGTCTTATCATGGACTCTTTGACTTGTTATGAACTAATTGTCTTGTCGAACTGATTGTCTTGTTATAGACTGGGTTAGAATTAGTGTGGTTATGCACTCGCACTTATCCCAATCTAGCATATTTCGACACATCTACCTTGGTTAAATATTCTGGAATATGTTCACATAGGCAGATCTGGAGTCAGATAAAGTAGGTATGTGAATCGGATATTATTCTTACTAGAATAGGTAATTGTAACTTTACTTATGTATATATGAGTATGGAGTTTTCAAAAGTACAGGATCCCAGCCAAAGTATTTGCAACTCCCCCTGCAAATATATATGAGGAGCCTCGCAAATACTTTCGCCAAGATATTGTATATAGCATGTGGGTATTGACATCTTATATTAGCCTAACAATATGGCAGAGTACTATCAGAATCCTTATGATGAAGAGTTGTTTCAATAGTTCAGAGAGTTGTGGGAATAGGGGAATAAACTATAATACTTCCTTAGCCTAAGCAGTAGTGAATTAGTAAGATCTGAAGCTACACTATTGGTTATAGATCGATTTGAATCCAGCCAGATTGGCTCTTAAGTAGCAGCCCAAGTGCTCCTTAAGAAGATCTGGATAGGTCGATACAACTTATATCCTAGAGTAGTATCTACTTGGGACCCATTTTACCTAGATGATTATATTCTCTACGATTTATTGTGGGTTACTCTTTTCGGCTTCTACCTCACTTGCTGGTGACCAACTACCAATGGCATGTAGGTACTATCCTGAGGCTTATGCGAAAATTGTCAATTCCTATCTATAAGTTGATACTGGGCTGAAGAAAGTTTGGACCTCAGCTTACTCTATTGTAGGTACTTTCCGAGACACATCGAATACCAGACACCTTGCTAGTTGGCACCTATCACCAAGGATAATAGTACGATGTTGTGGGAAACGCCTCTTACTTCTACCTTCCTTGAGGCATGTTCTTGATCTTGCATCTAGTCATAATGTTAGGCTAACTCCCATATAGACCTCCAGAGATAATCAACTTCTATATAATGCCCGACTAGACTTGGAGATGCACCTTACTATAATGGAACACTCCTACAGCTCCCACTTCTGCCTCTTCCCATCCTCTACTCCAAGACAGCTCAATAGGTGTGTGGCGTTCTAGGCCACGCCCTCTTCATATAGCCTGCACCACGGGTCATCCATCCAGCCTATTTTGTGCAGCCACCAGCGCTGCGGTCTATGGTCAGTTACTATATATGTCAACCGCCATAGTGCTTCTCGGTTCCATTTTATCTACTTAGAAGGTCGTCCCATAGGGAAGGTCTATCGGATGCCTGCCAGTGTGATGATGTCAGGTCTCAGTATGCTCTTACCCACCCATACTACCTTCTCCACCTTCCTATCTGCCCTCTCGTTCCCTTCTACCCCACTATATCCTTTTACCCACATCACTGTCTTGCTACCGCTCCTCATCTCTTCTACTGTCAGTTCCTCTATCCACGACCATAGTTGCTCAAAGTACAGATTCCATAGCTAACTTATGGCGCTCTGGCTGTCAAGAGCCACTACCGACCTCCCCGCCTTCTACGCTGGCACCACTCTGAATATCTCAGCGTCTATCACTATAGTGAAGAAGCCTAAGTAAATGCTCTCTATCCTTAGTTATATACATCACTTGGATTTTTCACTTGGACAAGCACTGCACATACCTATGGCATTGGAAATACGCCCCTACCAAGCCTCTCAGAGGATCTGTGAAGCAAGACATTTTCCATGATAGAAGTGGTATTCCGTGACAGAAGCGGTATTCCATGACAGAAGTGGTTTTCTGTGATATTGTCTCCTCTACTCTAGTAGGGTTAATAAATACGTTCGCTTCCCTGTTATATTCTGTGACAGAAGTAGTTTTCCGTGATATTGTCTCCTCTGCTCTAGTAGGGTTAATAAATACGTTCGCTTCCCTCCTATATTGCTTGACAAATCTACCAAGTACAATAGCCCAAAAACAATCAAGTACCAACCTGTTTTACCAATATATCTGGTTCTCCCAATGTCCTGGTCCCTAGTTCATCTCCAATAGATTCTCTCACCAGGATTTTAGGAGATACTGAGTTCAAGTGGGAGGGAGAGAAGGCTGTCTCTTTCACGGAATGGTGGGAAACTACCGACTAGGCTAGCAAACTCCGTGACAATCTCACCAAGGACTTGGTGGAGCGAAACAATATTTGTCCACCCCAATGGGATTCGAAACTGCATATAATAATGCACTGGACTGAATTCAGTCAATGCGCAAAGGTAAGTAGTGAGGAACCTTTCATATATTGCTTGAGTTGCAATAGTACTTTGCAGCACCCGAGTACATTCAATGTGGGCATAACACACATAAAATCAAACCTAAGCTCTGGGAGATGCCACGCCACTACTGGGCGAAAGAAGGTGGATATTGCCAAGATGTTTGGAAGGGTAATTATATAATCTATGCTAGTACAATGAAGAATACAGACTCATATCATATATAGGCTACTACTATTGCAACTACTGCTGTGCAAGTTCCTCAATTTAGTGACGATGTCTTTCAATATGAGCTGATGAAAACAGTCATTGCCTCCAACTTACCTTTCCGGACTATCGAGCATCTACAGTTCCACTGCCTCCTTAATCTACTCAAGCCTCAAATTAATATCTCTAGTACTACTACACTTTAAT
This sequence comes from Tirmania nivea, assembly GCA_015179035.1. Taxonomy (NCBI): domain Eukaryota; kingdom Fungi; phylum Ascomycota; class Pezizomycetes; order Pezizales; family Pezizaceae; genus Tirmania; species Tirmania nivea. The sequence goes on from WHUY01000155.1 coordinate 12,544, forward strand.
GGAGTATATATCAATATACAGCGAAAATTCAAGCGAAGCTCAAGAAAAGCCTTCCAGATGATATGTTGCTCTACCTCACCATAGACTGTTGGACATCACTAAACAAATTAGCATTTATAGGTACAACACTCCACTACATAGACAAAGAATGGCAATTGTATCAACATACAATTAGATTCCAATTTCTTGGAGGGGAATTTCATAATGCAGTACAACTGGCCAATAAGCTAAGCCAAATAATCTGGAACTTGGGTATTACTAACCAAGTCTTGGCTATTGTCTCAGACAATACTAGTATCAATACAGCACTGGCTAAGCATCTACAGGTGAATGTATTCTATCCGAAGTGGGATGTAGAGCAATATAGACTACCCTGTCTTATACATGTTATCGCTTTGGTCAGCAACCAGTTTATAAAAGAACTCAAGTCGGGCCCAGATAATGATGACACTATCTCATTCGCTCCTCAAGTCAAGACTTCAATCAATACACTGCAAAAGTATGCACTAGGTACATTTGCGTGATCGGTCTATAAGGTTAGTCATCTCTGCCCTGTGGCATAGAACTAGTATCATGCTTCCTAGAGGTACCACCTCAATTTGTCGCACAATTCCACAATGTCATGGAATTGTACATTGTCACAGAATCCTATGCCCCACACCCATCTACTAATATTTTTCCAGGTTTGGAAGCTCTGTAAAGCTATAGTGGCTAGTCCTCAATGTTTGGCACAATTTAAGGAACTTCAAAATAACACTCAAGCCCCGATAGGCCTCATACAGGACGTCAGAACTCGCTAGAACTTAACCTTTGATATGCTTACTCGAGCATTGCGGCTATAGTCATACATTGAGCAATAGATCAGTCTGGCTACAACGGAAGGAAGGTATAGCTAGTTGTAGTTGAGTCAAGATAAATGGGCTCAAGTTTAGGAGGCTACAATTTTTCTGAAACTATTGTCTGATTATACACATGCTATTTCTACAGGCCAGTATACTACTATACACAACGCGTTTTTCATCTATAATGATATTTTCGACCATATTGAGAAATAACGTAAACATATACACAAACTTCTACCCAGCGTGACATAGGTAGCAGGATTTCTGTACACAACGAAAGGGTATCAGATGATATTGCAGAAGTATTATTCGAGGATGGAAAAGCAATTGCTTATCTATAATCTAGCGACTATCCTGGATCCATCAAAGAAGTTATCCTTGTACGGGGAATAGGGAAATATCATAGTACAGGATCCTGCTATGAACCTGGAGACTGCAGACTACATACTATACTTGGAATATTATAAGTAAGTATTAATTCTACCAATGTTTGTATGGAGTTGATTCCGTGACAATAGATGCATCTGTGACATGATGTAAAAAATGAAATTCTAACTTTATTGGGTGCCTAGGGTATAGTTTGAAGACTATTTTGATTTCAACTATACCAAGTATGCACCAGAGCTCCAGGCTCAGAAGAGTCGCTTCGATGATTCAGAGCAATCTTATATCCTGCGTCAACTACAAGAGTGGACAATAACCCAGTCAGTGCATATTCGGGAGGTCAAGAGATACTTAACCAGTAATCTAGCCATACTAGATGGACAGTGCCTCTTATCCTGGTGGAAAGTTCATACAACTGAATACTCTATGCTAGCACGAATGGCAAGGGACATATTGAGTATTCTACTGACATCTGTAGTAATCGAGCATGTATTCAGTAATATTCGAGATATTTTACCTTACTGCCAAAACCGAATGAGTAACCAGATGATCATTGCATTAATGTTGACCAAATCTTGGGACTCGATATATGCAAAATATATAGTCCCAGACCCAGAAGACACTTCTGCCTATATGGAAGAAGGCCTAGCCAATCCTGATAAAATTAATATAAGTGAGGAGAGACAGGTACTCAGATATGATACAGAATTCCTCCACTATATGGTACTAGTCACTCTGGATGGACCTTTGGGATGTGGTGATACAGATTCAAAGTACGGGAGTAGTACAGAGGCAGATGAAGAGTTTGAGGCAGATGATCCTAACATAGTAGATACAACGAATCATGTTTCTAGTCCATTCAATAGTTATAGTACATAGTTAATGGGAGAAAGGGCTATTGCATTCCAACGCAGTCTATTATAGGAGGAACTAGGGACACCAACACCCTCCACCCCACGTCGTAGAACTAAGTACCCTGCATCTCCAACCATTAGCCTGACTCCTTCAATGGCAACGAGGCTCCAGAAGAAGCTATGGCCACTCAGCATAGGAATTACAAAGTATAATCACGCATACTTGGTTGGGGCTACAGGAAATAAAGTATGGTTAATTTGGTTTCTAAGTATTCTTTATTTATCAGTTTCCTTTGTGGAAGGGTTTTCCTTCGTGGGTTTTTTTTTTTGTTTATTTTCTTTTGTAGGTGAGTTTTGATTTGTCCCGTTAGTTTCCCTTTGTGTGCGTGGGTTTCCTTTATAGGCATGGGTTTTCTTTATATGCATGGGTTTCCTTTATATGCGTGAGTTTCCTTTATGTACGTGAGTTTCCTTTGTGAGCGTGAGTTTCCTTTGTATGCATGAGTTTCCTTTGTGTATGTGGGTTTCATTCATGGGCTGGTTTGCTATAGTGTGTAGGTTTTTCTGGGTGTTATTCTTAATTAATTTTTTTTTTTGACAGTTATTACTAATATTCGGTCTTAATGGGGGACTAAGATGAGCCACGAGGTCATATAGGTGGATTTTGTCTTATGATAACCATGCAGTGGGTTTACATTGGTAAATATAATTTGTTTTATTTTTGTTCCTTGGATCATTCATTATTTACATGTGAATTAAGTTTAGGGGGCATGTTCTGAGGTATGTGGGAAGTAGTTAAGTAGAAATTATTATTATTGAGGGGTAGGGTAATATGAATGAAAAGGCTTAGAGATAGGCAGTTCAAGTAAGGGATATTTTTCTAGGTATATGAGGGATTACAGGTAGGGGCAAGTGGGTAAGACTTAAGATATATAGTGTGTGGGAGGGCAAAAAATATATAACAGAATAGAGGAGGGTGGGATGCGTGGGAGAGGCATAGAGTACATGAGAGGATAAATATAGGGCAAAAGGTTGGGCAAACTGGGATAGCAGAATTAATCTGTGATAAGAATAGAAATGACAGGAGATGCAATCCACGACAAGAGATGCAATCCGTAAAAAGAGATGCAATCTGTGACAATAAGTACTATCCAGTAACAAGAGGTGCAATTCATGACAAGAGGTGCATTCCGTGACAAGAGGTGCAATCCATGACTAGAGATAGAATCGGTGACTAGAGGTAGAATCAATGACAAGAGATGCAATCTGTGACAATAGGTACAATTTGTCACAAGAGGTGCAATCCGTAATAAGAGGTGCAATCCGTAACCAGAGGTGTAATCCATGATAAGAGGTGCATTCCGTGACAAGAGGTGCAACCTGTAACTAGAGGTGAAATCGGTAATAAGAGGTAGAATCAGTGACAAGAGGTGCAATCTATGATAATAGGTATAATCCATGACAAGAAGTGCAATCCGTGACCAGAGGTGCAATCCATGACAAGAGGTGCAATCTGTAACAAGAGGTGTATTCCGTGACAAGAGGTGCAATCTGTGACAAGAGGTGCAATCCGTGACAACTAGTGCATTTCGTGACAAGAGGTATAATCCGTGACTAGAGGTAGAATCGGTAACAAGAGGTGCAATCCATGACAAGAGGTACAATCCGTGACCAGAGGTACAATCCGTGACAAGAGGTAGAATCAGTGACAAGAGGTGCAATCCATGACTTGAGGTAGAATCGGTAACAAGAGGTACAATCCGTGACAAGAGGTAAAATCGGTGACAAGAGGTATAAGCTGTGACAAAAAGTATAATCTGTGACTTGAGGTGGAATTGGTGATAAGAGGTGCAATCCGTGACAAGAGGTACAATCTGTGATAAGAGGTGCAATCCATGGGTAGAATCGGTGACAAGAGGTGCAATCCATGATAAGAGGTGCAATCCGTGACAAGAGGTGGAATCAGTGACAAGAGGTACAATCCGTGACAAGAGTCAATCCATAATAAGAATAGAAATAATAAAAGATACAATCCGTGACAAGAGATGCAATCTGTAACAATAGGTACTATGCAGTGACAAGAGGCACAATCCGTGACAAGAGGTACAATCCGTAACAAGAGGTAAGATCGATGACAAGAGGTACAATCCGTAACAAGAGGTGTAATCTGTGGTAAGAGGTAGAATCAGACAAGAGGTGCAATCCATGACAAGAGTCAATCTTTAACATAAATAGAAATAATAAGAGATACAATTCGTAACAAGAGATGCAATCTGTGACAATAGGTACTATGTAGTGACAAAAGGAACAATCCATGACAAGAGATACAATCTATGATAAAAGGTAGAATCGGTCACAAGAGGTGCAATCTGTAACAAGAGGGGCAATCCGTGACGAGAGGTGGAAGAGGATAATTCTATACAAAGGACAGGGAAGTGAAAATTGTGTCTTGAGAGGACAGCATGGATGTAATAAGTTAAAAAGATAAACAAAACCATGGCAAGTGACGAATAGGGCAAGGGTGGGAAATGGCAGAGCTTGGCAGATACCTAAAGATAAAGAAGGTTAGTGGGGTATCTTAGCGAGTATTCTATAGATTACTGAATAATCGCCAAGTCAATACGAGGCGAGTTGCCACTAGCCAGGACCGAGGTGAGGCAATAACCAAACGAGTTCTCAAGGTCATAAACTCGAACTAACTCGCCCCGTGGCAAACACTATATCTATGTATTTTTGTTAGACTCGGGAAGTTTAGTGATCTAGTCTATAGAGATCGAGGTCCAAAGTCGGTATAGTACTTCTAGTAGTTCTAGTAGTCCATACTTCTTATACCGACTTGGTTTATCTCGCTGGTATATATCGCAGGATCAGATATAATCACTAATATCCTTTTCGAGCTGAATCTAATAGTAATTGTACTTAAGTCATTCTAAGGTTTTGTAAATACCGAAATGTCCTGCAATTCCGCTGTCATGGTTATCTCGCAGATTCTTAACTCGAAGGTCCTTATCTTTTAGGATATACTATCTGCCTTTCTATAGCAGAAGGTTATCTTTGACTGAGAAGTTCTTATCTACCTCCTTAGCTCCTACTAATACTGCACTCCTTGTTACTACCTAGTTAGTATTTTTTAGCCCCTTTCTCAACAACTCTTCTTTAAATATATCACACAGTCGAACAACTTTTGACCCTGCAATTCAGAGTTGTCTAAGTCGAAACAGGAGCTGAACTGGTTGTAGATCCTTACTCCCCTCCTGAGGGCACAAGTCCCCACACCTTGATAAACCATCTGGCTTACTATTCTTCTCACCAGGCCTATACTTAACAATAAAATCAAATTCAGCCAGAAATTCCACCTACTGCGCCTGTCACCTTGTCAGTATCTTTGTATTCGTAAAATATTCTAAATTTTTGTGGTCTGTCCAGACCACTATTTGCTACTGATAAGACTTTATTAGCGGTTCCTACTCCTTAAAAGCCTATACTATTGCTATCATCTCCTTATTATGAATATTATAATTTCTCTTTGCTGGAGAGAACTTCCGAGACAGGAATGTGCATAGATGTATTTTCCCATTAGACTGCTTCTATGACATGATTGCTCTGATAATATAGTTGCTTGTATCTATCTCGATAATGGTTTCGGCTTCTGAATGGAAGTGAACTAGGATCGGGGTAGTTGTAAATCACGTCTTCAATTCCTTGAAGGCTTGTCTGCATTTTGTCATCTAATTCTACTGGTAATCCTTTTTGGTGAGTGCAGTTAAAGGATAAGTAATCTTGGAAAATACTTCAATGAATCTATAGTAGAAATTGGCAAATCCTAAGAATTCCTGTACCTCCTTAACTTTTCGTGGTACTTACCAGTTCTTAACTTTCTCAACTTTTTTATCAGTTATTCAAATTCCTTCTAGCGAGATTCTATATCCTAGAAACTTAACCGAATTCTTGTGGAACTCACTCTTTCGGAGGTTTACTCCTAGACCTGCCTTGTCTAGCCTTGATAATACCTCCTTAACGAGCCTGCTGTATTCCTTCTCATCTTTGGTGTATATAAGGATATCATCCAAATATACAATAACTCCTTTATCTAATAGATTATGTAGTAAATGAACCATCATGGCTTAGAAGGTAGCAGAGGCGTTGCATAATCCAAAAGGCATCACTCGCCAATAGTATAGTCCAAACCGGGTACGGAACACTATCATCTCCTTACTCTCTTCTGACATCCATACTATGTAGTAGCCATTTTTTAGGTCGAGCTTAGTAAATAACTTAGTATTATTCAACTTCTGTCTCAGCTTGGTCATTAGTAGTAAGGGATATCAGTTTTTCACTATAACTTTGTTGAGTACTCAGTAATTAATACAAAGATGGTAGGTACCATCAGTCTTCCATACTAAGAGGATTGGTGCTTCTGCTGACGATTAAGATTTTACAATTTTCCTTGCTGCTACCTGATTATCCAGCCATATCTTGAGAGCTTTTAGTTCTAGCTCGGAGAATGGGTATAGTGGTCTATAAGGAGCTTCCGCTCCAGCAACTAGTTTGATAATGTAATTAAACTTAGAGTGTTGTGGCAACTCTGCAGCTTGTTCTCTACTAAAGAGATGAGCCTACTCATGATATTGGTCAGGAAGGAATGTCTTAACATCCTGCCTATTATCTATATGCCAGGTTAAGCTGGCTACTTGTATGAAAGGGTCTTCCCTGACCTCCTTCTGTAATTGAAATCCGTCAACTAGCTTGACTTTGAATTCCTTAGGTAGACAATTATGCTTGCAGTAGTCACTTCTCTACTGTAGTGTATCCTTTTCCCAATCTATATTAGGATTATGTTTCATAAGCCATATAATAGGTAAATACCTATCAATTCCTTTCTCGATCTGTCCAACCTCCTAGACTATATACTTGGAGTGTTTTCCTATAACAACACCTACTGGTTGTATATAGTACACACTGGCTCCTAGAATTAGTTGCTGACCAGCACTCTGAACCTGTATAGGTTTCTGGCACTTCTTTACAAGGATCTCGGACTCACAAACAAACTCATCATAAAGTATGGGACCTGTTGCTCCACAATCTAATAGTAATTTGTAGAATATTTCCTGCTCTTGGATCGTTAGGATAGCTTCGATTAGAAGCCTTTCTCTATGGATAGGGAGGTCTTTGAATATTTATTAGTGAGTTCGCTTCATCTTGACTATGATACTTCCTTCTTAGGAAAGTACAAGGTATCCACTTAGTTAAGTACAATTAATAGGGTTTTCTATCAGTTTGTTGTAGTAATTGGAAATTGTGCTATACGTTCCAGACATTTCAGCTACTGAAGTCATCCTTAGCAGTACTTACTTGAGAGAGGAAACAAACATATTAATTGAACTTAAGTATAAATAAGAAATCCTCCAAGTCCTAATTAACTTCTTTTCAATTATCTTAACAAACAATAATCCCTATCACTATCTTCCACCAATTCAATAATCCTTCCTCCATGCTCATCTACTATCCTATTTACTACCAAGATCTTGACATCTCCCTTATCATTCTTCTTGTCTGCCTTTCCTCCCTTGGTCTGGGATTTCTTGCTCATGTTAGCAACTTTGGAGATAACTAGATCCTTTGTCTAGCATTCGAACTACTTGTGGTTTCCTTTGCCATATTTCAGACAAGAGTCGAACTTTTTCTGCTCTTCAATGATATTATTATGGATACCTACCAGTTCTAATTCTTGGTCCTTAAAATCTCCTCCTTAATCCCTCTTTCTTTTTTTCCCATTTTCTTTAGTTCTCTTACTATCCTTCTGACTCTTTGTCTTTTCTTTCTTTCCACCACTCCCTTCCTTCTGGGACTTGCCTTGGAGGTAGTGGAAATTCTCTAAATTATGGCCGATATCCCGTATCATTACCATTTGTTTATATAGGAGTCAGGGTATATTTGGTATCTGAGCCCATGCCAATCCGACTTCCTTATTTAGTCCCCGTACTACCTTGTCCTTAGCCACCTCTTCTAGATACCTAGTTCTCCATATAAGATTCGTGAGGGTATCTAGGTACTCATCGATGGAGCTACTATGTCGGAGGTTTAGCCAGTCGGTTACTGCTTGTTCCTTACCCACTTTTGTTCTAAAACAACTTCGGAAAGTCTTTACAAATATTTCCTACTTTACCCAACTAGGATCCAGTACTGTTTGAAGGCTACTCGGTAGTTTTCGTGCTACTATGAGATCAATTTTGGGATAGTAGGCTTCATCCTACTGTACTAGATCTCGATACTTAGTACTAGTTGGTTGTTCTAGGAGATTAGTAGTATATCGGATCTTGACTAAGTTATCTCGATATTTTTTCTTTTCAATTACCTATATATTCTCAAGTTCCTGGATGAATCTCTTAAGGTCCTCCAGATCTCCTTTGAATACTTTGGGCTTAGGGACTTCCAGCTTTAGTTCTTTAGATTTGGATATAACTTTGACAAGCATTTCTAGGAGTTTTTGTGTCGCTTGTACCGCAGTAGTTTTCTTCTTCTTCTTTGGGATTGGTACGAGTTCGTCCTCTTCACTAGAGGGGTCACTGTCTCTATCTCCCATAATGGCCTTACCTTTTCCTTTTAGCGGTGGTGGTGGTGGGATTCTGCCGAAGCTAGTTTCTCTAGGCTGGCTAGAGCCTAGAGTGAATCCTACTTGACTTCTAGGTGGAGGGGGAAGTAGAGTACCCCCTCTACGTCTCCTTTGTTGTCGATCGAATGCATCATCTGAGTCCTCATACTTTTCTATTCTTTTCCTATCTTTGACCTTTTGTTCTAGTACTTTGTCTAAGTATGGAAGTTCTTTTGCAAGTGGGTCCTATTGCCAGTCCATATTATCAGATTCTGTTGGTACTACATAAGTCTTCAGGGCTTGTTCTAGGAAATACTTTATCTTAAATATAGTTTGTACTATGAATTGAGTTACCATCTGAAGATAGTGAAACTGGACCTTATTTTTCTCTTCTAGCTGATGTGCTTGAGCTTGGACTATTTTCAACCACTCATTTAAGAACGCCTTTATGCCAGTTTAGAACCATATCCAGAACTCATCTATCTTTATAGGTTTCTCCACTGGTACATTGATATTCTTACCTAGAATCTTTTCTGTAAGCTTATGAGGTCACTAGACAACAAGTGCTTTGGCATTGTCTGGGACAGTGATAGGTTCTTTCTGCTATTCAATTCGGAGAAAAGCAGACATTCTGAATAAAAATATTAAGTAGTAGTAGTACTTAATATTATAGTATAATGGGGGTACTCAGTCATAGCCATAGAATAAAGTAACAAGATATTATTTATAAGTATAAAATAATATTAAGCGATTGCTTCCTACTATTCAGTGTAATGTCCGTGAGGATAGAATTCCATCTCCAGCAGGTATAATTAAATACCCACTTTGAAATACTAGAGCCTGCTCTAGAAGGCTTTCTACAGGTGTGGGTACTGAGTCGATTCCCTCGATCATCGACCGACTAACTGCATTACAGTTGATCATCCCTACTCACCTTGGCCACTTATAACCTAGCTATCTCATCTCATACTCGATAGTACGTATAGCCTTTCAATCCGAGGAGGTCCTTTGCTACCTCCAGTGTATTATCTAGTCTCTAGGTAATATTGTCACTTTACCTATTATTAGATAACTCGGATGATGCTTCCTTCTTTAGTATAGTATACTATCGATACTTAGGGAGCTACCCTACTAGCCCATAGTTTCCTATTCAAAAGGGTATTCTAGGTATGTGTTAACACCCGTGACATCATATTGGAATAAAAGAATAGCTATTAGCAACTCATGCTAAGCAGCTAGAAAGAAGGAAAGAGAATTTAGATATTCCTGCAGAAAGAATAGTTACAAATTAATAGGCTAATAAAAAATTCTTTAATTGAAATTGATAGTACAGAAAGGAGGAACTGGATATTGGGAACTTGGTTTTGCTGTATAATTCGGTACTGATAAAGAAGTGGTCTAAGAAGCTGGACAATCTGTGGTTGGGTCTATTATATCAAATCAGAGAATTATATAAAGATCGTAGTACCTATATATTGGAGGAACTAGATAGTACCAAAATAAAGCTGCCATATCTAGAAGAAAGGTTAAAGAGGTTCCACCTGCGAACTGGGGTAGATTGTGAAGAATATGGGCTACTGTAAGAATAAGTAGATAGTAATGATGAAATGTAAGAATGAATTTATTCTTACTGGTCCCTTCTATTATATTCTTTTGGATCAAGCATAGATGACCTAAGTAATAAACCCTTTATTAGCCGTAGCCTTATTTGATATAAAAGTAAGGGTGGCAACTACTATGTTCTAGTACAATGAGAATACCACTAGGACCTACTATGACTACTACGACTACTACACTTACTATTACTATTAACCATTTAATCACTCCTCATGTATCAATATTATACTAATAGCAGGATTATTAGAAGCATCATAATCAGGTTTAGGAACAAGAAAAGAGGAAGTAATATCTTCTGCAATAATACCAACTCGTTCAATATTACTAGCTCAAATGACATAAGAGCTACAGTCTATGATACGATATGTACAGACCCTCGTAGAAAGAACTTTAGACAGAAATGTTGATCGATCAAAGATTAAGGAAAAATTTATTGATCTCATGGCTAATGAGGACTATGTCAAAATACAATTCACTAGAATTTTGTTCTTGATCCCAAGTGCTAAGAACTAATAGAGATTTCTTAAGGGTATTAGTTGGATGATTCAAGAAGTTGGGAAAAGAGTCAGAGTGCTAGCTGATACTTAAGTACAAATCATTGAATAGGCTACAGATAGTGAATTAGTATCATAGGGAGTAATAAGAGAGGAAGCCAAGGATAAGCTTCAATATAATAAGTTTGAATGACTAGAGAGGATTTATAAGTCTACTATTATAAAACGGCAAAACAATAACATTACAACTGAAAAGTATTAGGGTTCTAGTTGGATAAAGAATTTCAGGGATATATACCTACCTTTGCCTTCTGTTGAATTTACCAGGATATGTGTATGGGTTTCTATGGTACTCTCCTTCGACAAGGGCCTCGATATCATGGCTCAACACTAGGGAGGCTTCATTATAGTAATGCGAGTAGATAGGCTTGTCGGCAAGCAAGTAGCAAGCAACTACCAAGTGACAGAATCAAGTGCATGCCAACGTTCAGATGACAAAATAGCCATATAGCCTTCTGTAGCAAGTGGAGTAATGGCTGACAAGGGCAGGAGTTCGATCAGTTTCTATCGTTGTCGTCATTTGAGGTTAGGATACATACAATGGTACACAGTTGGTATCTATAAAAGACCTTCTAGCTCTCTCTTCTATTCTTTTCTTCTTTCCCTATGTAACATCTTGTATTTTAGCCTTGCTAATACGATTCTTTACGTCCAGGTCCTACTTACGCTCTAGCAGCAATCACAGAGCCAATGCAGGTCGTGCTTCTTTGTCCCTGTTTTATGTCCTCCTCTCAATGCCTTATATCCCTAGCAGTTGATACTAGTATTGCCTTTTGTCCCCAGGCTCCATTTTCGGCTACATGCGCATCCAAGAGTACACATTGTTGATCTATATCCTCCTTACATTGCCTTATGTTCTCACCCAGCTGTTGATAAATATCTCAGCAGCTGCTACAAGCATTGCCTATTATCTCTAGTCTTTATTACTGTTCGCGTGTGCATGCAAGAGCGCATATTCCTATCCATGTCCTGGCAATGCCCTGTATCCATAGCTGTTGATGTATGTTCCAGTAGCTGATACTAGCATTGCTTAATGTCTATAGTTTCATCCACGGTCTCGTCTACAGTCTTTGTCCTCGCAATGCCTTATATCCAAAGCTGTCGATGTGTATTCTGGCAGTTAATACAAGCATTGCCTTTGATCTATGTTCCTATGACTATGCCACCCATAGTGTACTACTGAGTAGTGCATACCACAGCAATGTCTATTCCTATAACTATATCGCTCACGGTACATTACTGAGCAGTATATACCACAGCCATATCCATGCCTACGTGCGCTCCTTAGAGTCACGTCCACAGTCCACGCTACGTCTATACCATTATATTATATTACGTCCCCACCAATCTACCGAGTGCAACAATATGGCCAACAGATCTATGTCCTCACTATCGTCTATCTGGTATTGACAGACCCTTCATCATACCATGTCCAGGTCCCATATCGCTGTTACTCGAGCTATCATAACAATAGAGGTAGTTAGCCTGATACAACAATGAGAAGGTCAAGAGACCTTCCTAAGGAGGGGGAAATGAACACATGGTACCAACAAGCCATACAGAAACCCCATAACTATAAATATATGATGTCGACTAGGTACAGGTCGATATGTCTGTTATGTTTCTCTTCTTGGTGCTATCATTGAGATGTTCTCTAGTGACCTTCTTGTACTTTTCTGCTCGTCGCATATTTGTCTTCTTGGTATGAATATTGAGAGGTTCTTTGGTGACCTCGTTATACTTTCCCACTCATTGCATTCCGTTAAGAAGTTCTCTCGGTGACCTCGTACTCTCCCATATTTGTCTACTTGGTATCGATGTTGAGATATTCTCTAGCGAATGTCTATCATATTTTTCTTCTTAGTGCTGATGTTGAGATGTTCTTCGGCGACCTCATTATGCTTTCCTGCTCGTTACATATGTCTGTCATATTTGTCGACTAGGTATGGGTCGACCTTTCTATCATATTTGTCTTCTTGACACTGACATTGTGATATTCTTCGGCAACTTCGTTATACTTTCTTGCTCGTCATATTGTCTATATTGTACACTCTCGGCACTGACATTGAGATGTTCTTCGGTAACCTCGTGCTTTCTTGCTTGTTGTTTTGTCTATGTTATGCATATTACTTTTTCTCATTACCCTCCTTAAGGGATTATAGTGTTTATTATTCTTATTGTTTCCATTGTTCTCTTTATTCACATTGTTATTCATATTCTTAATCTTATTGTTCTTTGATTGCTCTCGTTTTCGCCTATTGTTCTTAGCTCCCTGTGTGCTATTCTTATATCGTTTCTTATTCTGCCATATTTTCTTTGTTGCTATCTCTCTTCTCGGGTCCATGGTTGATACTTTCTGATAGCCTAGCGCTTTCCGATAGCCCGGTGCTCACCTGAATAGCTCATAAAATCGGAACTTCATATCGACATTAATGCTTTCTAGTAGCTCACTAAGCCCCTTTATAATGGCTCATGAGACTGAAACTTATGGAGTCAACATTGGTACTTTCTGGCAACCCGGTGAGTTTCTCCTGAGATGTTTGTTTCACTCTTCATAGTATTCTCGCCCTTCTATCTCACTCTTCTTAGCTATCCTCAGTGTTCTTGGTATCTATGCTGTTTTTTTTTTTCTTGCGACTGAAACTTCATGTAGTTGGCATTAATGCCTTCTAGCAGCCCGGCGGGTTTCTTCCGAGATGCTTTTTTTTCTCTTCGCAGCGTTCTTGCTCTTTTGTCTTACTGTTCTTGGTGTTCTCCATGCCATTTTTCTTGTTCTATGTCAAGGCGATATTCAGTATTACCTTATGCTGATTTGTGTTTGATTTTGTATCGATGTCGTATCCCCTCCGTATTAGTATAAGGTTTCTTGTCTTATTCTTCATATCTGCTGTTTCTACATGAGTCACTTCAGTTGCTTGCTGTTCTCCAGCCCTGTAGACTCTTTACTTTGAATATTCTTTGAGGAGTACTTTCTTCAGTGTTTCTACATGGTTTTATATAGAATTTATGCCATGTTTGTTCATTGTCTGTTAGTCTCTTTGATGGGTCTCCTCAGTTTTGTGTTCCCTGTGACTTCCCTTTGGTCTTGTAGTTGGGCTTTTGGATTACGGTTTCTAGAGAGTACTTCCTTTCAGCGTTTCTAGATAGTTTTATATGATCTTTATACTATGTTTCTTTAGTGTTTGCTACTGTTATGCCTACTTCTTGTGGGTTTCTGCGTTATTCTTCCTGCTCTTCTTTGTCTTATCTTATGCTCCTTGTTCCTGCTATTACGAGGCTTTATATTCTAGCTGTTATGCATACTCTTTACCATCCCAGACGAATACAAAGCCTTAAAGGACTTCGGCCCTAAAGGAGGGCTACTGTTACGGCTCGACACTAGGGAGGCTTTATTGTAGCAACGCGAGCGGATGAGCTTGTCAGCAAGCGAGTGGTAAGGGACTACTAAGTGACAGAATCAAGTGCACGCTAACGTTCAGATGACGAAATAGCTATATGGCCTTCTGTGGCAAGTGGAGTAATGGCTGGTAAGGGTAGGAGTTTAATCAGTTTCTATCGCTGTCATCATTTGAGGTTAGGATACGCGCAATAGTGCGTAGTTGGTGTCTATAAAAGACTCTCTGGCTCTCTCTTCTGTTCTTCTTTTCTTTCCCTATGCAACGTCTTGTATTTTAGCCTTGCTAATTGTTACGGATCATCCTCTTGCCTTGTCCTTCGACCTCCCTGGCCCCGGTGCTATACTGGCAACCCACGCACTCGCCAGCATATGTTCGCGTGCGGCTCTTGATCTTGACCTAGCACGACCTTGCCGTGCTAATCCTAGTCTTCCGGCTAATACTCCTGACCCTGAACCCTAGCCTGCTAGATTACCGACCGCATCCCGGAGATCTTAGCCAGGTACTCGCCCACTAGAACCCGTCCGAAGGTTCTACTATATCAGAACCTCGTCTTCGCATTTGTCACTTGTCGTCATTGTCTCCTGGAATGTTCTCGTATCCTTTTGCTTGACATTCCGTGGGATGCTGGCTTCTTCCGCTTGCTTCTTCCGTTTGCTTCCTTATGTCGCAGTTTACTTCCTTATGTCTCCGTATGCTTTCTCTTGCCTTCTCTCTGGCTCTTCTGTGTCGCCAGATCTCTATATATATAGAGGCCTTCCTGCCCCTCTCATTCTCTTCTCTCCTCACGCAACAACTTGTCCACTCTCCTGTACTTAGTTATTACAATAAGAACACCCCCTTCTCAAGCGTAGCTCAGACTCCCTTATCCTTGTCCATGCCCCCTTCCCCAACACACGCGTAAGCATACTTACGCGTATGTTACGACCGTTCATAACACTTTGTTGCGTGCCTTATAGTCTCCACTACGCACAATGTCCGCCTCAACCGTTCAACCGCCTACCATACCAGAATCATGGCGTGCACTTGCTGCAGCTCTGTCAGCCAACACCCTCCCCACACCTTCGGCCTCCCCCGACTTCCCTGCTACTACACCCGTACCATTTTATGCCCCTATCTACGAAGCACACTTCGCTGGAGTCCGCTCCGGCCGAGGTGTACCTACAACATTCCAAATACCCGAGTCTGGAACAACAGCCACTACCCAAGTACTTTGGGTCTACTTCAACCGAGGTTATGAATATGGCCTCACAACCACACCTCTACCTAAAGGCACCTCTATAGCACAACAATCATCTTCCCGTGCGCCAAAAGTTCACGAGCCTAAAAACTTCGACGGTACTCGATCAAAGTTCACATGGTTTATGACTAAACTGTCCCTGGTTTTCTCCTCCGACCCACTCTGATACTCCAATGATGCTGCTAAGATCGCTTATGCAGCCTCCTACTTGACAGGCTCTGCTGCTGATTGGTTTGAGCCTCACCTCAATAAAACTGATGGAATCATTAGTTTTGATACTTACGAAGACTTTGCCACAGCATTGAAAAATGTATATGATGACCCCGACGCTCGTGCTACCGCTGAGCGCAAGCTCCATAACCTCCGCCAAGGGGACAAAGACTGTTCCACCTATCATGCCGAATTCGCGACATATGCAACCATCCTGAACTACGATGACCGTACTAAGATTTCGTTCTTTACCAATGGCGCCAATACCGGTCTCAGGACTGCTCTCTCCTACCAGGCCTCTCCCCCCGAAACATTCAACGATTTTGTCCAGCTGTGTATCAAGTTAGACAACCGGGCTAAAATGCTCCGCTCCAACCCACCCAGAGCCTCAGGCTCTACTCAACAAACCCAAGCTCCCGCCCCCCGCCCTAATCCTCCTACAACCGCAACCGGAACCGCTCCCGGTCCAATGGACCTCTCTACCATATCCCGCAAGCATGGTTCTCTCACTGCTGAGGTTCACAAATACTGACAGGACAACAAACTCTGCATATACTATGGAGGTCCTGGACACTGGGCTACCAACTGCCCCATCTCGGCCAAATCCAAAAAACTAGCCACAGCTAGCACTGCTCCTCTTGGCCTACCTCTCAATACTCCTACTTCCACTCCCGGCCCTCGAACTCTTTTCAAAGTGCCAAAAAACTAATGCCCTCTTCGACCAACGATAGCTGATCGAAGAACGCCAGGATGCATCCTGATGCCATCTCCCCTAACTCCATTTCCTTTATTAGCTCTAACCCGTTTTTATTTTAGAGGAAGTTCATTTAGTAGGTACTGGTCATGTTTTGCCTGTTATTTCTCGGAAGTCTCATCAACGGCTAGTCTGTCGATGTCGTCATATGCGTTCCCTCCAGATCTCTGCTGCTGCCGTCTTTTCTTCTTCTTCTTCTTCTTCTTCTTCTTCGTCTTCTACCTCCTCCACTCATGACTTGGGATCCGAGGATCCACTTATCTTGCCTTGTTTAGTTAATGAAAACCATTCTGCTACTTGCATGGTAGACTCGGGAGCAAGCTCCCAGTTTATCGATCTTGACTTTGCCTTGAACATGAACTTGCCTTTGGACATGAAGCCAAAACCTGAGGATCTCGTACTTGCCGATGGTAAACGCTCCCTGGTGGGGCAAATCACCCACACCTGCACCCTAAAACTCATGATCGACCAGCACCTGGAGGTCCTAACCTTCCACGTCATGAAACTAGCTGGTTGGAACCTGATTGTTGGGAAACCATGGCTCCGACGTCACAATCCTTCAATCGACTGGACTCGCAATACTATCGCCTTCGCCTCAGGGTATTGCCACGCTCATTACCTACCTACTCGAACATCGATCTACCTAGAACCCCCCAGAAACATCCTGAACCCCCTCCGAATCTCGGTCATCTTCCGAGCTGCCTTCCGAGTGGCTATTAAAGACCCCGAGGCCCGCCTCTGTATTGCCGCAATCTATACTTCTCCTGATGACGAAGATACAGAGTCTTCTGATAAGCTAGTACCCCCTGAGTACCATGATTACCTGGCCCTATTCTCTGAGAAAGAAGCCCGAACCTTGCCCCCGCACCGTTACGTCGACCATGCAATTCCACTTCAAGAAGGAGCTAAACCTCCTTTTGGCCGTATGTATTCCATGTCCGATGCTGAACTTAAAGAAGTTAGGAAATGGATTGATGAGAATCTCTCCAAATCCTTCATTTGAGCTAGCTCCTCTTCAGCTGCCTCCCCGATCCTCTTTGTTAAGAAAAAAGATGGATCCCTCCGCCTCTGCGTTGACTACCGTGCACTCAACGACATCACGATCAAAGACCGGCACCCCCTGCCACGAATAGAGGAGACTCTCAACCAGATTCGTGGATGTAAGTACTTTACCCGCCTTGATCTTCGTGCCTGCTTCAACCAGATCCGAATCAAGGAAGGCGACGAATGGAAGACCACTTTCCGCACCCGCTATGGGCTCTTTGAGTTCTTGGTCATGCCCTTTGGACTTACCAACGCCCCTGCCACTGCCCAGCGGTTCATGAACGACACCCTCCGAGAATATCTCGACATGTTCTGTGTTTGCTATATCGACGACATCCTGATTTACTCGAAGAACCTGAAGGAACACAAGGAACAGGTTAGAAGGGTTCTTCAGAAGCTCAAGGAAGCAGGATTATTTATCAAACCCGAGAAATGCGAGTTCTCTGTTAATAAGACTACATTCCTTGGCTTCATCATCTCTGAGCAAGGGCTTGAAATGGACTCTGAAAAAGTCAACGCCGTACTTAACTGGGAAACCCCCAAATCAGTCAAAGATATCCAGTGTTTCCTAGGATTCGCCAACTTCTACCGGCGCTTTATCAACAAGTATTCGCAACTCTGCCAGCCCCTGTTCAACCTGCTTCGGAAGGACGTCCCTTTCGCTTGGAATTCCGCCTGTGAAGAGGTGTTCAAACTCCTTAAAGAGGCTTTTACCTCCGCCCCAGTTCTCCGACATTTTGACCCTGACCTTGAAACCCTCGTGGAAACTGACGCTTCGGACTATGTCACTTCCGGGATACTCTCCCAGAAGCACCTAGAAAACGAAAAACTCGTACTCCACCCTGTTGCCTTCATTTCCAAGAAAATGTCCCCAGCCGAATGTAATTATGGGATTGGGGATAAGGAACTCCTCGCTATCGTTTTGGCTCTCGAGAAATGGCATATCTACCTACACCAGCTTCCCCAACCCTTCACGATTCTGACCGACCACTACAACCTCCAGACGTTCACATCCAAGGCCCTCCTCTTACGCCATCAAGCACGCTGGGCCCAAGAACTAGCCCAATATGACTTCAAGATCATCTTCCGCCCCGGCAGCCAAAATGCTAAGGCGGACGCACTAACCAGACGATCTGGAGATCACCCTAAAGAGAGGGATGAACGTGCCCGCCCAACACAAGCCTTGATACCTCCTGAGAAATTCTCCCTCTCTGCTGCCTCTATTGCTAACAATGAGGACATCCTTACTGCACTCCGAACCGACAAACTCGCCCTCGAGATTATTCATGCACTCCAAACTAATATCAAGAAACACCCAACAGTCCCCCTATCAGAGTGTAAAATCTCTAACGGACTACTTCTTGTGAATGGCCTCGTCTATGTTCCACCTAACCCTGAAATTCACCTCCGAATCCTCCGCAACTGCCATGACCACCCTACCGCTGGACATCCAGGCCAGGCCGCTACCTATGAACTTGTATCACAAGATTACTGGTGGCCAAAAATGCGCCAGACAATCGCTCAATATATCCGTAACTGTGATACCTGTGCTCAAATCAAACCTGCTCGGCATGCTCCTTACGGCCTCCTCAAGCCCCTACAAGTCCCATTCCGGAAATGGTCTTCTGTTTCCCTCGACCTTGTCACAGGACTCCCTAGTTCTAATGGATTTGATGCGTTATTAGTCGTGGTCGATAGATTATCGAAGATGGCGCACTATATCCCAACCACTACCGACGTTAACTCCCGACAAATCGCCAAGCTCTTCTTTGACACTATCTTCCGCTTGCATGGGATCCCAGACTCCATCGTATCCGACCGGGGTACCTAGTTTGTCTCGGAATTTATCCGATCCTTGACCTCGCTTATTGGTATTCAGCAGAAGGTTTCCTCTGCCTTCCACTCTCAGACTGACGGTCAGACCGAAAGAATCAACGCAATTGTAGAGCAGTACTTACGTGCTTACTGCAACTACCAGCAAGACAATTGGTCTGAGCTCCTTACCATGGCTGAATTCTCGTATAACAACACCCTGTCCGCGACTCTCGGTATTACCCCGTTCCAGGCCATGTATGGCGAAAATCCTCACTACCAGATTAACCAGAACCCTGCAACAAAACTCCCAGCACCCTCAGTAATCAAGGAATATGCAGACCGTCTTGCAGAGCTCGATGCTCATCTTAGATCTGAAATGATCTGGGCCCAGGCAACTTACTCGGAACAAGCTAATAAGTCCCAAATGCCCCCGCCTAAGTTGGATATCGGTGACGAAGTATGGCTCCTCCGCCGACATGTTAAGACAACTCGCTCCTCGACTAAGCTGGATTTCAAGAAACTCGGCAAGTTAGAATCATCCAGAAGATCTCGTCTCATGCTTATAAGCTTGATCTTCCTGCCTCGATGAAAATCCACCCTGTTTTTCACGTCTCGCTCCTTGAACCTGCCTCTACAGACCCCCTGCCTGGCCAAATTCAGCCACCCCTACCCCCTATTATCATCGAAGACGAACCCGAGTGGGAAGTTGACGAAATCGTTGACTCGCGCTTCCGAGGTCGAACCCTTGAATATCTCGCCCGTTGGGTAGGTTTCGACGAACTTACTTGGGAACCCGCTGCCTTGTTCTTGAACGCCCCAAGCGCTGTAAAAAAGTTCTACGCTTCGTATCCGCTCAAGCCCCGACCACGCACTCTGCCCAAATGAGTGGATCGCCATATGACCTCGTCATTATCCCAGATGACGAGGACGAATTCGAACTCGCTCTGGACTATGAACCCACCTTGGATTCGCAGGAGCTCATCCTCAGAGAGGGAGCTACTATTACGGATCATCCTCTCACCTTATCCTTCGACCCCCCTAGCCCCGGTGCTATACTAGCAACCCACGCACTCGCCAGCATATGTTCGCGTGCGGCTCTTGATCTTGACCTAGCACGACCTCGCCGTGCTAATCCTAGTCTTCCAGCTAATACCCCTGACCCTGAACCCTGGCCTGCTAGATTACCGACCGCATCCCGGAGATCTTAGCCAGGTACTCGCCCACTAGAACCCGTCCGAAGGTTCTACCATATCAGAACCTCGTCTTCGCATTTGTCACTTGTCGTCATTGTCTCCTGGAACGTTCTCGTATCCTTTTGCTTGACATTCCGTGGGATGCTAGCTTCTTCCGCTTGCTTCTTCCGTTTGCTTCCTTATATCGCCGTTTGCTTCCTTATGTCTCCGTATGCTTTCTCTTGCCTTCTCTCTGGCTCTTCTGTGTTGCCAGATCTCTATATATATAGAGGCCTTCCTGCTCCTCTCATTCTCTTCTCTCCTCACGCAACAACTTGTCCACTCTCCTGTACTTAGTTGTTACAATAAGAACACCCCCTTCTCGAGCGTAGCTCAGACTCCCTTATCCTCGTCCATGCCCCCTTCCCCAACACACGCGTAAGCATACTTACGCGTGTGTTACGACCGTTCATAATACTAATACGATTCTTTATATCCATGTCCTACTTGTTCTCTAGCAGCGATCACAGAGCCAATACAGGTCATGCTTCTTTGTCCCTATTCTATGTCCTCCTTGCAATAACTTGTATCCCTAGCAGTTGATCCTAGTATTGCCTTTTGTCCCCAGCTTCCGTTTTCGGCTATGTGCATATTCAAGAGTATATATTGTCAATCTATATCCTCCTCGCATTGCCTTATATCCTCACCCAGCTATTGATAAGTGTCTCAGCAGCTGCTATGAGCATTGCTTGTTATCTCTGGTCTTCGTCGCTGGCTAGGTATGCATACAAGAGCGCACGTTCCTATTCATGTCCTTGCAATGCCCTGTGTTCATAGCTGTTGATGCATGTTCTAGCAGCTGATACTACTATTACTTAATTTCTATGGTCTCATCCACGGTCTTGTCCACAGTCTCTGTCCTCACAATGCCTTGTGTCTAAAGCTATCGATATATGTTCCGGCAGTTGATACAAGCATTGCCTTTGATCTATGTTCCTATGACTATGCTGCCCATAGTGCACTGCTGAGTAGTACACATCACAGTAATGTCCATTCCCATAACTATATCGCCTATAGTGCACTGCTGAGTAGTGCACACTACAGCCATGTCTATGCCTACGTGCACTCCCTAGAGTCACGTCCATAGTCTATGCCACGTCCACACCATTACACTCGACTTACTAACGAATATCCTCCCATACCTCTGAACAGAGATCCAAGTATGAATTGATATCTCCAGAATAAATAAGGAGTAATGGGTAATGGTGGAAGATCTCAAATAGGTACTTGAGTAGGATGATCTCCTACCAAACCTCCCCTTTAACAAACATAAATATCATCCTAAGTATAATGCTCTTATAGTTTTAATTGGGCAAAAGATAGGAGGCGAGAATATGGTGTCTATGTTGTCAAATATATGGGTAAGGGAACGAGATAGGAGGCTTTCGGAGGATAATGAAGTAGCTGCAGTTAGCACTTCAATAGGAAACTTTCTCCAACCATCACGATTACCACCACTATCAAGAAGATCAACAAGGATCATGCGAGTAAAGATGAAGGCTATTAGACTGGTAAAAAGGTAAAAGATAAAGTTACTGTTTCCAAACCTCGATATTCCAGCCTACCATCGATATTATATTGAATATATAAACAATACTCAATACAATAGTAAAATTCTCGATCTCCTAGATAATTCAACTCCAGAGAAATATGCTAAGCTAGAACCTGAAGTAGTGGAAGATTTTATAGTAGCAGACAAAATCTGAGACCTTCTATATAAAGGGAGGGGATAAATAAGGATAGTTATAAAATCTGGCCAGATACTAGAATAATCTATTACCTCAATATAGTGTTAAATGGTAAGTGTCTTATGATTTGTCCTAGTCCCTGAAACATAATGCCACTACCCGCACTAATGAAAACTAATACCATATTGCTAAAGAAGCATGAGAAAGAAGAGAATAATAATGATGAAGAGAAAGAAGATGATGAGAAGGACGAGAAGGAGGACTAGGTTTACCTTCTTTTAGTTTTTTCTTTTATTTTCTTATGTGTATAGTACTAGTAGGATCAGATTTAGCTTTTTCTTTTTAGTTTTATATTTTAAATAGTTATTAGGTTTTTTCTTTTCAGTTTTATATCTAAGTAGTTACTAAGTTTGTTTTTCTAGGTTATAATATATTGTTTTTATTCTTTATTTATTTTTCTTTGTATTTTTATGAATATAAGAATGAAGTAAATTAATGAAGATGTCAACGTTTAAAAGAGAGGATGGATATAGGGGGAATAGTATTTTCATATGAACTAGGTTTAGTCATTTTATATATTTTAGGTTAATTTTATACTTATGTATAATTATTGTAATGAATGATACTAGATAGTAGTCATTCGGTACTATTTATACAATCTATATCCGCTTAGAATGGATGTATGTGTATACCGGTTCTACTGAGGGATTGCCTCAGAATGGTAGTTGTGAGATTGGGAGTTCCGTTAGGAACGTTAATTAATAGGTGTAATCTCCGCTTAGATTCTTTGCTAACTAATTGATCTGTAGTCGGTTATTGTCTGTCTGAGTAGTTTTAGGAGGAGATTCCAGAAGAGAATTTGTGCTCCTTTTATACTTGTTCAACAATGTATCTGACAGTTTAGAATACATGAAATACAGCACTTCCCGTAGGGTAGTACTACATGAGTCATAGGAAATATTAGTCATTGAAAATACATGAGTTATAGGAAATACATGAGTCATAGGAAATACATGAGTTATAGGAAACGGGGCTATGTATAATAAGAGATATTATTTCTTATTATTTTTTATGTCGTATTTTCTATATCTGTTATTATTCTATAATTGCCAAATCTGGTAGTTAGTTATTCAGTGGAACTCGCCATCTCATATACACCCTCGAGGATGTAGCAAAGCCCTGGCATAGCCCCGTTTCCTATAACTCATGTATTTCCTATGACTTATATATTTCTCATGACTTATGTATTTCCTATGACTAATATTTCCTATGACTCATATAGCACTGCCCCACGGGAAGTACTGTATTTCATAAATTCTGAACTATCAAATACATTGTTAAACAAGTATAAAAGGAGCACGAATTCCGCTCTGGAATCTCCTCCTTAGACTACTCAGATAGATATCAACCGACTACAGATTAGTTAGTTAGAAAAGAATCTAAACGGAGATTACACCTATTAATTAACGTTCCTAATGGAACTCCCAACCTCACAACTACCTTTCTGAGGCAATCCCTCAGCAGAACCGGTATATACATATATCCGTTCTAAGTGGATATAGATTGTATAAATGGTACCGAATGACTACTGTCTAGTATCATTCATTACATCATCAGCAAAAATTGTTTACTTGTTCCGTATATTTCCGTTTTATTCTGAACACTTGGATTCCCATAGTCTAGAACGCAATCCACCTATCGTTCCTTCATTCGTCCATGAATCATCCATGGATCGCATGACTCGCCGTGGACCCTTGAATCAATTAGGATCATCCGTGGACCTTTGAATCAATTGGGTTCATTCATGGCTTTTCTATACACCCTTGGACTCCTGAATCATCCTAGGTTTGTATATCCTCCGTGGTTCAATCGTGGCTTCATTCCTAGTGCCACTCATTTGCTCGTCCATTTACCTACACATCCATTACCCTGATACCTTCGATCGCCTATACACTTCATACTATTTCTTCATTTGTTGGAATATTTATTTATTCGTGGCCTATTTATTCATTCATCCGATAATTCATTCGTCCAACCATTCATTGGTCCGATGTTCATCTATTCGCTTGCCTAGCCTATGATTTAACCATCCATATATAGATGCCAACATCTATTTCCCCGTCCATGCATTTGCTACCTTCCTGCATATTTCTATATTCATTTGTTCCCATATCCCTATGACTAACAACATCCTCCACCTCTAAATCCTTTCATACACCCTTCCTTACATGAATATATATTCAAATAAAATCCTAGCTGCATAATCACCAAATTAACAGTATTCAGAATATATAGGAACGAATAGTAATTCGATAAGACAACCTATGAACACATGGTACACACTCTGCGGCACTAAGAATTTCGTCACTTGCAAACTACACTTCGTACGATACCAATGCTCATTATTTATCCTCCTCCATTGTTGTCAGATCCAAAGCATGCTCCTGAGTTATGAGCCAATTCTCGTTGCTACTGCCCTCTTCTAGTGACAAGTCTGGATCATCTTCATTGTCACTGCTAGCTTCGTTATCGCCTGCATTATGGCTTTCCCAAGATTTAGAATTAGTTTCCTGTTGCTCCACTTCTTCGTCCTCTTCGTCTTCATCTTCGATGACTGCTCGATGAGATTTCCATTTCTTCGGGTGGATGGTGGTATCCATGATCTGCGAGTCGTTCAGGGGCATTGCGATGCCAGGCCTACATTGTGCACTCAACTTCAGCATTCTGCTCAGTGGTGATCTGAGCGGTGCCTGAGATAAATTGGGCGTTCTTTGTTGCAATTGAGTTACATGTCTCGGTATACCTATTTGTGATGAGGGGTTCCCCCTGGAAGATTGTTCAGCTTCTTGCACATGCCCACCTATCTTTTGGTGTGTGTTATCTCAAAAATTGTCCACTTGCATCTGCGCCGTTCCCTTGTTACCTGTCATTTCTGCTGCCTTTGGCCCCTGTACTACTGAAACTTTCTCTGTCTGTCGCCGTTTTACTACCTGGCGTTCGGCCCGGGTTGTTGGCTCTGACGCCATGGGTGGGGACGACAAGGTGGTGTATTCAACCTCAGTGTACCTCTTTCGTGCAATAGGTTGTTGATCCATTGGACGGTTTCGTGTGTAGACGGGGCGAGACACTAGCGAACTTTCACCCTCTCGCAACCTGCACGCAGCGACTTGTGCCTCTCTAGGACTATTCAGTTCATTTTCCATTCCGCTTGGTGATAATGATCTGACTGAGCTGTTGTTTCTCGTAGCCGACAGAGCTCTGGGTAGTCCCAAATCTTCACAATCATCTCCAAAGTCGTCAGTATAGCCAGTTGTACAGACGGGACCATCACCTCTGAAATCGCAGTGCCTGGATATTTTATCCAGGCAAAAGGCCGTGATCCTTTCAGCCCGCCGCGTAGTCATGTTTGTCCATGTCTTTTCGAAGCGCTCATAGTGCCCTGGTGTTCAGTACTCCCAGTTAGCCATTGTTTCTTACTTCGTACCTTTGTAGATGGTCGAATTAACTGAAACTAGTGATCACGGTATAGGCGGGTGGTCATGTTTGCCCATGTTCCTTCTAAGCGCTTATGGTGCCCTAGCATTCAGTATTCCTGGTTAGCCATTTTCCTTCGTTCATACCTTTGTAGACGGTCGAATCAAATAAAACTGGTGATCCCGGCATAGCTGACCCATTGCGGAGATTGTGTAGGGCGCATAATAATACAGTGGTGGTTAATGAAATGGTAATCCGTGTTAACGGTTGAAAATACTTCCATATTAGTGCATGTCTACCTAAAGCATCCTCACGGTCAAAATACTGCATGTAGATCATCTCGGTAATTGGCGTGTAGGTGAAATATGCAAGCCGACCCTGGCACCTTTCCACAAGCGACTAACTACTTGGCTATAGGCCGGACTCTTTCCCCTTACATCAAGAAGTTCTGTGGCAGCGAAACGATTATTATCTTGGTCGACAAGTTCTTGCACGCGTTCTCTCACCGCAGTTAGATCCTCTATCTTCAGATCATACAAGTGATCAATATTTTTACGACATGCGCTAACCAGATAACCACAAGCTGCAATCACCCGTCTTTTTAACTAATGAATTGACGGTTATTCAATTGTTTCGCAATCACATAGGGAAATAATGGGAGCTCACTATTTCTCTTGCTAGTTTATTTTCCAGGTTTTCTATCGCAGGCGGTGGCATCTCCACGTTTGTCCATTTGTCATGATAACCTATAGCTTTCGTCCATACCCAGTCCACTATCTGCTCGGCTTCGTTTCGCGTAGGCCATGGTTTCCTCGTGAGGGCGTATGCTTGAATGTATAGTTTTGCTGTCCCGATATACCGTTGAATTATCCTAGGCAAGTTTGTCACTGAACTTGACCGCCTATCGCAATCGTATTCGGTGTTCAGACTTTTGGGGGAGGAATTTAGCACGTCAGTTCATAGCCTTAGTACTGTAGCAGTTCCGTGGTCTTGATATTCTTAGATGAACCCATCTACTTGGGAGCTCCCTAGTAGCCAGTTTTCATCGTCAGATGTATGCTGGTTGATACTTGAACCCCTCCCTGAGCGTTCCGAGTCATGATTTGGGTTTCGTTCCTATTGCACCTCATGTCAGATATTTCCTATTCCACCGTTCGTTTATGGCTAACTTACCCCTATTTGCGATAGATCCAGATGCCGAATCAGCCTATCCCAATATCTCGATTGCCTCATGCTTGTTGGTGCTAATGTACCTCGGTGGGTCCAGGGGCATGGGTTCAAATATGTTGACAGCTGTGAGCTGTTGTCGAAGCTTGACCCAGATGACATCGGTATGGTATTACCAGTGAGTTCCCAAACGTGTATAGAAGAATATCTATGTAAACAATTCCAAGATGGACGTGATTACGAGTAACTTTCGTCGAGAAAGATGTTTAGGGACGTGTTGAACATGAAACTTATTACATATAAAATACACACATTACTCCCGACACACAACAAAACCAACCTCCATCCACCCCAACACAAACTACCTTACCAATATCTCTGAAACATATTTCTCCGCAATCCCAATCCTTCGAACATCCGTACCTAATAAATGATTTATGAAATACCGTAGTACTAGAGTTTGGTTCAGCCACCAGGCTTGGCAATTAGGTTTCCGCCAATAAAGTTCATCCCTTCCAAATGTTCACTTACTGACAACGTTTAGCCCCGATTCTCCTCAATTGCCCTCTCGTCAAGTGCATGACTCTGGATCCGATGAAGTGTGATTTTTGCTCCTCCACTGCCGATTTCCTTAACCACTCTATTCATTAATTCCCCCTCATTCACATCAAACACTCGTAGCTTGTTCATTCTCCTTTGGTCGTAATTAAAGAATTGCTCGAGTGTATGTGCTTTGTATTGTTCGAGCCATAGTTGCTGGATGAAAATGCAGGTCAATGCCTTTGAAAAATCCCACTCTTGCCATGCGGCTTGGTACTTCGCCACCAGGACGCTACTGGCCTCGCCCTCCCTTACGTTCTTTCTCCAATCCATGTACGCGATGTAGCGATCCTACAAACTCATGCCATGATCCATCACCCACACTTTACATGCTTTCATACCACTTGTCAAGCCAGTGATCGCCTACTTGCCCCTAATCAGCTGTCATACTAGTTCGTCAGGGTAGAATGTCACTAACTAGTTTTAACTAGTGTGCCTGCACACGGAGATTGACAAAACATATACCGACCTGTCATAGGAGGTTATGGTCTTCAGAGTCACTTGCAAGTGCTTCTCCAGCTTCCTCATTGCACTGTTTGACTCCCCCAATAAGCTTGTCCACGCAAAAGGCAGGTACCGGTCCAATCCCCCATATATCCAATCAACCCCTTGTTCTGGAAAAATCTTGATCTACCATCTCCCCATTGAGATCCAATGATGCATGCATCAGCCCTGCGTCGATGGACAAATTACTATAGAGCCAGACCCATTTCGAAATTGAACCTGTTATGAACCTTAATCCCTCCCATCCGGCATCGAGTCAAGCTACATCTTTTAGTACAACAGATGAAATTTCCAGTTGACCGATATCATACTTGGCTCGCGATAGGAAAGACTTTGCGCTAGTATCCACAGTATACTTATTTGCATATATCCAATTTGCGAGCTTGCTAGTCAAAGTTTTGAAGCCTTTGCCTCCCGTCTTTACCTTATTAATAAAGCTATTCATAGCCCCCAACCCATTCTCTGCCTGCCAGTCTTCTCCATCCCATTGTGTCACGAGTCTGGCTATGTTAATGAAGTCCCACACACCTCCGATGAATGGTGTTACGAAGACAAAGAGTCGAAATCCAGCTTTAATCTCCAGCGTCATAGTCTCCGAGATCATTACATTGTTTCGGAGGTAACTGTGTGCATTCAAGTAGATGCAAAATGCGAACTCAATTCCACAAATGTACTCTCAGCATTCGGGAGATGACTGGTCAAAGTTTGCCCGAACTAGGCAGACGCATGTCTCACCCAGTTTCCAATCGTTGATCTGTTGGATGAAGTTTTGCGCAGCTGAATCCGAAACTGCAACAATGTCTACAAGTTTATTTAACCGTTCGACTAGGTACCTTTGCTGTGTGAATGGGGTACTCCGGTCGCTGAATGAGAGATTAGTATGCAAATTCATAATGGGCTAGCATGGGTATAGATCCATACATAACAATCATCATTGGTCTCTTTTGCCAGGGTTCACATTTTACTCCAGCAGCCTTCATGTGATCCTTCCCCTACCCAAAAAACCATACCAATGCCAAGACGACTTCGAGCTAATATGGGGGTGGTTAGCTATATAAAATTTATCAAGATTCCACAAATGCATATATTAATCACCTCTCCAAAGCCAATCGGATGCGATATCAGGGTTCCCTTACGACCACTATTGTGCGCTTGTAATACACACGATGCTGCGCTCAACCTCTCGTTATTGGTTAGTATACTAGGTAGAAGCTTATCAAACAACTTTCTGGCATCCAATTGAATTTTCCCTTGTAATGAACCATTCCCTAATATTTCCATAACTTGCTCTTGTACCACCGTGGGATCATCATCACCCAATGACCCAGTGAAGTTGCTAAATCCCAAATCATCCACAAATGCCTCATCACATCCCAGTATATATTGCAAGTCATTATCATAGTCATTAAACACAGTTACGCCAGTCCCAATCTCTACCTTGCCACCGCCGAAAAGCTTATCCCACTCAGTCGGTGCAGAAGGTGCTTTACTGCGAACATTCGTTGCACTGGCTGATGAGGGATGATGTGCGGGTTTCGTTTGTACAGCCGTCTTTATCCTAACTGGCCATTGTGGGGGTGATGGTGATAATGATAGTGATGATGATGATGAAGATGCTGATGCAGATGCTAATGCTCGTGATGGTGTGAGTGCGGCTGCGGGTGATGGTGCTGGTGCGGGTGCGGGTGCTTTTGCGGGTGCTGGTGCTTGTATTCGGGACTTTCCCTTTGGCTTGTCAGGGTGGGCAGGTTCTAGCGACGACTGTTCCTCATCCGTTTCTGCCAATATTTCTTCCAAAACAGCCTTCTTGTTCTTTTTCGCGGGGGGGGCATACGCTGATATAAGCTTCTTTCGTTTGGGCTTGACCCTAGTCGGAGGTGCTGTTTCATTTTCCGTCTCCTGCTCTTCACTTCCAGATTCCTGTCGGTTCACTAGCTCCAACCACTTACATTCCTGCGGGTTAATCCTAATTTAGTAACCATTCACCCAAGAAATAATGTATGCCAACTGGCCACAACAACGATTTTTTGGACTACCTGAGTCCTGACTCTTGCCATGAGGGACTTCCATTCAGCATCGTTGTAGATAGTTTCAGAGCTATGTCCATTGCGGGTACGCCATTCTATGTCGAGCCGAACTTCATCTACATTTTGGGGAACCTGGTCCGAAGTGACGAGCCATTGGCACAATTTGGACTACGAGTTCATATTGCTAACCTGCACGTGTATTCCTTTTCGCTTGATCTCTAGTTGATATGTTTTTGACCACGGTTTTGTGACTATTGTCGCTCGTTCTCCAGGACGGTCATCCGTTGAAACATCTCTTACTGTTCCTGACTCTTATTAGTTCCACATTGCCACGTAAATAATAATATACACAAACTTTGTGTGCGGCCCCGCGCCTTTGACATACTTCTCATTGTCACGCCTTTCTTTAGTGGGGTCGGCCCCACCGTTGCATGTGATCCACTTCTAACGATTCGTAACAAGTCGTCCTGCTCTTCTTTCGTCCGAAATTTGAGGCGCCAAAACTTTGCCCTCTATTTTAGATGTTAGTGTGCGACTGAAACTGCATCCCACCCAATATCTGGATTAGCCTCCAAATATCTCTGCATTCGAGCCATTGGTTCCGCAACCGGACCACTAGCTATCAGGAGTTCTTCCGCGCAAGACTTAAACAGTTTTGGTCTCCTTTGAGGACTATCGAACAGTTGCTTGTCCCGAAAGTACATCCAACAGAGAGTGTTACAATTGAACCTAGTCCAATCGTCCCCGTTATCAAAACCAAAAACGTCCTATAGTTCTCTATCTTTCACTTGGACAGCTGGTATGATAACTTGGTATACCTACAAGAGTTAGCCCAAGAACCTAAACAAGCATCACCTAATACGCACCTGAACCAAATCTTACCCTATGGGAGTAGAAGGACGATGGTGAGAATAGTAAGAACGACGACAGTGGGACAAGGGTGGGAAATTGTAATTGAGGTGTCCACCACTGGCCTTATACATTGAAACCCAATCCAATGATATTTATAATCCACCCCATTTCCATATCAAACATGGGAAATTTTTTGAACAAAGAAAATTCAAATCTCACAGCTGTAACCCGAAAGCTTGTCACATTGTACAAACAGTCAATGCAGTTAGAACCATTAGCGCACCATTACTGTAACCAGATTACTTCGCTGTAGAACTATCAGAGTGAATAAACTTAAGTTATCACCCGAATTTCTAATGCTACTTTTTAGTCGCTGATTCTAGAATGGAAACAATGTGCATAAATTACCTCAATAGGTTAGAAAACTAAGCCAAAGCTGCCAACCCATAGTATCGTTGCAACTGCAAACAGCATAGCTCCCAAGTCGTATCTTTAGTCTATCGCATGTCTAGCAATCGAGGTAAGAACTGAGCTAACGGCTGCACTAAGCCAAGAAACAAACTTGAGCGAAATAGAATAGCCATGTCTTCGTAGTAGGCACTCAATTTTTAAGCGCTTCCTAGCCACCGCAATACGGAAACCAGGACGCATGCGGCCAACTTTCTACATGATCATTGTGTTATATGATAAATGACGCTAGCATAACGATTTACATTAGTCTCGTGCCACATTTGCTTTCGATAGATTTTGATGGATGTATTTTAGTCTTGAGGAAATCTGTATCGCAGAATGAAGCGGTAGAAATGGAACTTGATTAGAAGGAATCGTACATGTTATTTATGTTTTTCGTTTGATTTTTTTTACATATTTTGGTTTTAGTGCGAAGATTTTCAACTATGAACCGTTGTTTATGGCTAGCTGCATTTGGCCTCATTTGAAGGTGAATAAAAAGCAGAGTACGTAGTCTGGTTACGCAGAGTTGAGTTCGTTAGATATCAGAACCCAGAATACCTAGTCTGGTTAGCACAACGACCTCTCAAGTATACACAAAAAAAAACATCTTGCACCAACCCACCTGATTGATTACTACTGTATCACATTGCCACGATGTTGACTACTACTACTCCAAGACCAATGACGATTGCAGCTGCAGAACTACAGGAAAGGTTCCAGCAAATGATGATGAAGAAGAGCACAATGAATGAAGAATTTGAGGGAGCCATCAGATCTATAGCTGATGGGAAAAATCAATGGAGCTTCCTCAAGGGCATAGCTAGATTGACTAGACAAGCAGGGGAGAAAGTAGGAGCGCTGGCTGCCGCGTAGTCAAAGCTTATCGAAGCCGCCACCGACGCCGAATTACAAGCCTAGGGGGTATTCCGAGAAGATGCAATTGATGAACTCCGAATGGAGGAGTTCAATAAATTTGGGCAAGTATACAAGGAATCTGTGAAGAGGAGGCAAAACTACAATCTTGCTATGGGGAAATACTGGGGAGATCAGTGGATGATAGAATTAGATTACTTGATGCCACCGTGGCCATCTACGGAGTTTGTGAGGCAGTGTTTGTTCGCAGCAAAACAACTATCGTATGAGAGAGGAATGGGACTAACGAATGACATTATACCTCGATTTATCATCGAAATTAGGGACCAAATAGAGACGGCAAGAACCCAGAAGGATAATTGCCTGATGGTAGAGGATATAAAATGGGTCCTTCAGGATGAGCTACTTCCACCTGCTTTACCAGAAGACCTAAGAGCTTTTCACCCTGATTATATGGCAAAAATGAAAGTAGCAGATCTGCTAGATGCGAAAACAAATGCCAACCAAACGACCCAGCAAACATAAGGGTAGACTATGGCACAACTTGCCACACAAGCAATAAACGTACCATTTGCCACACAAGCAGCAACCGTACAACCTGCCATACAAGCAACAACCATACAACCTGCATACAAGTAACAATCCAAGTAAGAAGAGGTGGGAATAGTAGAGGGCAAAGTATGAGATCAAGGCATAGAGGAGAAATGCCAAAGAGGAGAAGATATCGGTCACCGGAGAGATCAACATACCAGAGAATACAATTCGAGTACGCGAAGGATGAAGAATGCGATACCGAATTAATCGAATTATTGGAAACACCGCAAGAGGACCTAGATGCGCTGGATGCAAACTTGAAGGCAGATATAAAAGTAGTTGAAAAACTACAGGAGATGTTACAGTCCAAGTATGGGGAAGAGCTCATAACTACCGACGAGGGGATATCACTGGACAGAATCAAACACTGTCTGAGAATGCTGGTAGTGGGATTGCAATTGAAAGTGGTGGCATTGGAGGACGAGCAAGAAGAAGATAAGGATGAATAGACTACAAGGATTTTTTGTTTTTGTTTTTGTGTTTTTAAAGGTATGATAGGTTGACTGGGAAGGACGAATGTAAAGAGAATTGTGATTTTTTTGCATTTTTTGACGTTTTTTTTGCATTTTATTTATTTTTTGATGCTGACACTAAAAGGGAAGGAGGAATGTGTGCATTTTTTTGACATTTTTTGACATTTTATTTATTTTTGACACTTACAGTATACTAGTTTATGTTTGATTGTTGCATTTGTATTCGTTTTTGTTTTCGTATAATGATTTATATGCTCGCTTAGTACATTTTGCGGTAAGAATGAGAGTCGGACGAATTTTCACGTATAACTCTCCACAGGGCTATTTGATGCAATATTTGACCGGTTTGAGAGTCGGACGGATTTTCCTATATGACTCTCCCGAGGGCTATTTGATACAATGTTTGACCGGTTTAAGAGTCAGACGGATCTTCCTGTATGACTCTCCCGAAGGCTATTTGATACAATGTTTGACCAGTTTGAGAGTCGAACAGATTTTCACGTATGACTCTCCCCAGAGCTATTTGATAAAATATTTGACCGGTTTGAGAGTCAGACAGATTTTCCTGTATGACTCTCCCGAGGCTATTTGATACAATGTTTTACCGGTTTAAGAGTCGGACGGACTTTCCCGTATGACTCTTGACTAAGGTACGCTTGCTTCATACGGTATCCTAGTAATGTCGACATGCATTGTAGCAGCAACTAAGCCAGAGGTAGTATTAACATTAATAATCTCATGGGCACTGGCCTCTCGTATAGTATGATACTTTTATACGTCAAGATACGGTACCCCTATTCTAGCCCCTATAGAACCCCACACAATATCCTCTCTTGCCCAATCTCCTCTATAGTACAACATTAGCATCATACATACTAAACTAGTATCAAACTACTTATAAGTATATCAAGATGTACTTGTACTACCTCTCTGTTGTTATCGTTCTTCTTATTATACTATCTAGACGCGTGGTTAAGACCACTACCACGACGACTACCACTTCTACTATTACCACTACCACTACTACGACCAGGACTCCTCTTACAACTAGTCTCCCTACCATGACTACCATCACTACCTACCAAAGGGCTAGTGGGAGCCAGACTATCGATCTTGATGCTGTTCTACAGTGATCGATAGATTGCCAAATTTTGGCAGAGATTAAGGTAGAACGGGTTTTGCAGTACTGCATTAACCAGTCCAAGTATCAACCAGTCAAGTATCAACCGGCCACCTATCAGCTTTACAGCCAATCTCCTCCATTGTTATACAAGGAGAAAGCTAGGTAGGATAATCGTTGGGTTGACTGTGATTTGAAGACAGTTACAGACTCGGAGACTGATTCGGTACTGGATACAATACCTGATACAGCTTTATGGACGGACTGGAATGCAAGGTGGTAACTACCACAGCAATATTACCCGAATAGTTTCTGTGCTTTACCAATTTTGCTTTTGTTTTTGCTTTCTGCGTTTACCTTATCCTGAATCTACCCGGGTTTCTGGGTGGCTCCTCATGTTCATATTCCCCTTACTGGGAACGAATAGGAGTAATAAGTATTAAAAATAAAAAAAAAAATATAAAAAAAATATAAAAAAAAAGGGTTGGCTAGCTACAGGAGGGCTAGCGGGGGGAGGGGAGGGCTGGCGGGGCTGACATGGGGAGGGGAAGACTACTGAGGGGAGGGGTGGGCTGGTAGAGGGAGGGGAAGGCTGACAGGGGGAGGGGAAGACTAGCGAGGGGAGGAGTTTTTTTTTTTTTTTTTTTAAAGTCTATACGTCTATGGAGCCTAAGGCTATGAGACGGCCCCATTCCCTTATCTCAGGAGACTCGGTACATCCATGGGACAATGGATTGCATGAGCGCCCAGCCTCCCGAACCAAGGAAAACATAACAGAAAACACCCCTTCCTCTCCCGCCACGCCCCATATCGGCCCTCCCCTTAAAACAACTACTACTACACCCCCTACCGGCCCTCCCAAAGATATATGAATCTGCCGCCGCCACGCCCACTCCCGGCCCTCCCCTCCGGGTGGGCTGGTGGAGGGAAGGGAAGGCTGGTAGGGGGAGGGGAAAACTAGCGAGGGGAGGGGTAGGCTGGTGGAGGGAGGAGAAGGCTGGTGGAGGGAGGGGTGGACTGGCGGAGGAGGGGAGGGCTGGTAGTGGGCTGGCGGGGAGAGGGGAGGGTGGAGAGGGCTGCCGAGGAAGGCTGGCGGGAAGGGGGAAGAGGGCTGGTGGGGAGGCTTGCAGGGAGGGGGGGAGGGCTGGCGGGAAGGGGAGGGGAGGGCTGGCGGGAAGGAGGAAGAGGGCTGACGGAGAGCCTTGCGGGGAGGGGGGGAGGGCTGGCGGGGAAGGCTGGCGGGGAAGGCTGGCGGGAAGGGGAGGGGAGGGCTGGCGGGAAAGGCTGGCGGGGAGAGCTGGCGGAGAGGGCTGGCGGGGAAGGGAGGGGAGGGGAGGGGAGGGGAGAGGAGGGGAGGGGAGGGGAGGAGAGGGGAGAAAGGGGGGGGTTGTTTTCTTTTATATGCTTGGTTTATCTTAGTTTTTCTATCTTTGCTCTCTTACACTGGCTACGCCTGGGCTAGGCTCTTCGGGTGATAGAAAAGTAAGTACCTTACTTCTTTATTCCTTATTCCTTAATAGGTGCTAACAAACCTACATACCACATAGGTAGCGGCAGCGATCGAGACTAGGCAGTGGCGAACTTTGGCTTTGGTCTATTAGGTAGTATCTATTCTATATCGTCTATATCTATTGTCTATTTCTATTGTCTATATTCGAGTCTATTGTTTAGTCTATCTATATATATGCGAGTTATATTGTTCTATCTCTGGATCCACCGACGGATGATCCATCTGCTTCAGTATCATCGAATATTCTATCCGAATATTCTATCGATGCCTTGGATGACTCTCCAGCTGGAGGTCCCTCAACCGATATAGTGCCTACGGGGGTGAGCCTACAACAATCATGACGTCGGAAAAGACAAATTATATGTATAAACTCAGGCTAGTCTGGTTGGCAAACTCAGGAGCATGTTTGTACCAATCGGCTAATCTAGTTTCAGAAAAAGGAGATCTTAGGGATGCAACTAGACATAGGGTGCAAGCGGGCTTGGCCAACCAGATGAGCAAGGATACTAATTGGCTACAGTACTAAAACAAGATATTCATACAAGAGTCCGTCAAACAGGTGCATTCCCAGTAATCTAGTTTCAGGGGAAGAAGATCTTAGGGATGCAACCAGACTATAGGGTACAAGCGGACTTGGCCAACCAGATGAGCAAGCAAACTAATTGGCTAGGTACAGGCACTAAAACAGAAGATCTAGTTTCAGGTGAATGAAGATCTTTGGGATGCAACAAGGCTACAGTATTTTATGGGTCAACGTAATATCCTTCATGGGCTAGGCCTATCCCTAGTCTGCTTTGGTACCTAGGCTATCCCATTGACCTGCAAAATACTGTATGGGGCAGCGGCCTATGGCAGAGTTGCAACCAAACCTAGACGGGTGTAGTCTGGCATCCATATTTGCTCCGAATGAACCAATCAGCGATGAATTCAGGCAAGAAAACGAACCCTTCATTTTGTGAGACGATTCTAAAAGTAAACTAATGCTTGTAACTAATTTAATATCCTAGCTACCCACTTCTCAACCCTCTCTTCGAAACTTTAGATCACCATTTCCATTCTCTCGCATTTCAAAACTCAGGTAGTTTTTGTAGTGCAGTTGTTTCTTCTTCTTTTCATTTATTCCATGCGTATAAGCCTATAGGCCCATATCACATATAGGCAAATATTCTACTGGTTCCATAGCTGCCATATTGTGGCTAGAGTCCAAGCCAAAGCTCCTTCCATGGTCGGCTAGGTAGTCCCCTTTTATTTGTGTAAATTCACCAAGTCATTGTACTAACACAGCTCTCAGCTGATAGTATCCGCCAACGACCTGCTCTACTCCTGCTTCACTAGACAATCCCATTAGGCGCCCAGTTTTATGCCATTTATGCACCCCTGTGATGTCTGCCAGCGGACTAATTTCCGCAGTGCTCGAGGCCTTGCAATCCACATTTCCAGGATCCATCAGAATCGGTCAACTAAGTCTATGCCCCCCCCAATCGATGATGTTTCATCAGAAGATGAAGACAGGATAAACCAAATGCACACCGAAGACGAACAAAATGGACAAGCATCAAACATAGGTATTGAACCAATCCCTGACCAAACAAATACTTCACGCAACCGTGCCCCCATATGTCGTGATCCCACCCCCATCGATTTGGAAAGCTCCTCTGCCATACTCATGCAGGTTTCTCAAACTGTGCAATACTCCCGCTGTTGTTGCATGACTATGCAAGACCCTAAATGGAGGCATCCTTGGGAGTATCCAAACTGGCAGCCATGGAAACCCTTTCAAACCTCCGAAGATTATGACCTGGCTTATGCCTACTGGAGAGACGGTAGTACCAAATCATATATTAATTACGTTCTAGAAAGAGGCCTTGACAGAGACACAGCAACGTTCAAAAACACCAACAAATTATGGTTCTTGTGGTGACTAACCAATGTGTACCATGGTTTATCCCTCGTTATATCGAATCTAACGCAATGCAGCTTTACCACCTGGCACGAGCACACCATTCCGAAAGTCGACACAATATACTATAGGGACATCATCGAGTGTGTGAAACTATTACTCCGCAATCGGTCATTTGGTGATAGTCTAATTTATACACCAGTCAGGCAATATAACTCAGTTGGGGAATGAATTTATGGTGATTTGCACAGTTCGGATTGGTGGTGGAAGACGCAGGACAAGCATCCTGAACACAGTACAATTGTCCCTATAATTTGCGCCTCCAATAAAGCTCATCTCACCAACTTTTTAGGTGACAAATCAATATGGCTATTGTACATGACAATAGGGAATATACCGAAAGACATTCGTAGTGAACATTCCACCAGAGCCTGGATTTGCATCGGACTCTTGCTGATGATCAAAATCGATAATGTCGAATCACGCATGCAATGGTACGCCGCCGTCCATCACATCCTACGGCCACCTCGCGCGCCAGGTTCATGGTCTATTATATGTTCTGATGGTTTTACGTACAAATATTATCTCATTCTCAATGGTTGGGTTGCTGATTGGCCAGAACAATGCACTATCACTCTCGTTAAGCAGAATAGATGTCCCGTTTATAAAGTCTCGACAGAGGAATTTGGCAATCCTAAGCCACCCGATGGATAGCGTGATCGAGACCCTGCTGCCTATATGTCCGACGATGAGCCAGTTGCCACCCGCCAACATCGCAAAAATTCCCCTTCCTCAACTCCCCTACCTGAACGGTAGAGAATGGCAAAGCAGAGACGGACTACTGCCGGAATTCTGCCAACAGTTAACGAATTTGAAGAATACCCTAGTTGTAGTTCCTATTCATTATGGCGCTTCGATTGGTTACATGTTTGCATTCTTGGTATGGTAAAAATGCATTTGATGAATTGGATTACCCATTACCTCGACGAATGTGATGTTATCGACCAATGGGAGGTATTTCTACAACGTGCACCCCGGTATCCGGAACTAACGATTTTGAACAAGATTTACAGTCATGTTCAGCAATGGCAAGGCAAAGACATCCATCAACTAATTCGTTACTTACTAGCATCTCTAGCCCCTCTACTGAAACTTACAAATGAACGACATCATCCAGGCACGCACCTTCGGGTATTACTTACCACTCGATGCCTCTTAGAAATAGTAATTCTCGCTCAATAACGTTATCATACTGAGACCTCTTTGTCCTCCATTGACAACGCTCTGGCTAAGTTTTATAACCTCAAGGACGTATTCTTGCCAGCTCGTGAGCGACGCAATTTCAATTTCCCCAAGATGCATCTGCTTTCTCATCTCATGGATCATATACAGCAACATGGATCTTGTGACAGCTGGATAACAGACGTTTCAGAAGGGCTTCATATGAGCCTCAAGGATGCATATCGTTCCACCAACTAGGTCAACTTCACCAAGCAACTGCTGGCCTACTTGGACGCTGATTTGGGGATGTCAATGATACGACTTAACTTAACCTACCTCACCCTGAACGGTTTCTATATGCCCGATTCAGCCCGGATCCTTGACCTGCTCCCCCCTCTAATCAAACTGCTGAATACGCGGTGAGCGCGGCGAATACGCCAATCACGCAATCCCGATAGTCCGCGATAGATTGATAGCCCTCCACACGTCCCAGGCAGGGCAGAGTACATACGACCTCACTTAACGGCACTGACGAATGATTCACAAGGGAGGGTGATTCTGAAGGATGCCGATGCCAGGTTTGAATGCCACGGCATTCAGCGCCTTTTCCAGTAGTTATTGGATAATATATTCCCCTTCAATTGGTTGGGACAATATTTCATCGATCGTGAAAGATTTCGCAATGAGGTCATATTGCGGAAAGCTAATAAGATTAAATTTACATTATGCACATTCCAAGTACCCGATGAGTACAGAAGGATTCATCTCAGGTGCAAACCAAGTAGTGATGCGACGAAAGGAATTGTGCACCCCGTATGGATTCGTATGAGTAGCTCAAATGAAGAAGATACATTCCAGGGCCGGCATGTTGGCCAGCCAATTTTGTTTTGTGCCTGGATAGTCCCCAAGAATCTGACTCATCCATCGTACACTCCTGACTCATTTTTGCCTTTCCTGAAATCCCCACTTTTCCGATAGCACCGCCGACATGGCTGGATCATAGAATTCATAGTATGCGACATTTACAAATACGCAACTACAAGCGGACTCCCAAATACAACGACAGGTTTCGTTACAGTTCGGAAAGTCCCATATGGCCAACGGGCATGCGATATCCAATACATCGAAGGCCCAGTACACCTTGTACCAGTACACCTCAGGGCGACCCCAACCCTCTGGAATGTCAACAACTAAATCGATATAGAAACGTATTGGTATATTTATTAACTGATTTATTACCACCTAGAAATTCGGTTATGGGTTGCAGTCCGTAAGTGCCACCGAAACTAACATAGCTTCCAACTACCCCTCATCTATAGAGGAACGTTTTAAATATGTATATGGTGTAGGTGCAATTTACGTCTAATACGAGACTATTCAGGATATCAAATTATAGTTTTTCAATGTATTTTTTATGTTGGTCGAACTAGAAAGGTTGTCGAGATAGATATTGTGAGGGCGGGTCAGAGGGGCCAGGTCGGATGTTTAGGTAGAGTTAGTAATGGAACGTCTGCGGCTGGCTACCCGCAAGGCCAACAAGAGTAGTATGAAGGAAGCGAAAGGCACTATAGTGAATAGGCAGTTGTAGGAGTGTGTTCGATAAGTAGCAATAGCGGATTAGATTTAGATAACTTGTATAGCGAATAATAAATTCATTGAACTATAGAAATATAGTAGTAGATAGAATAAGTATTGTATGGAAGAGAAGGAGTGAGTGAATACAAAGACTAAGGGATAAAGAAATGCCTGAAAGATGATCGAGGGTGTAATATCAGGATAATATCAAGGGTGATGGAAGCTAAAGACTCAGGAACAGCCGAGCGAATGAACGGAAGATCAAACAGGGACAATAAGATAAGAACTAAAGTAAGTAGATGAATAAAGAATTGATTGAGAAGATCAGACGATGAGACGAGCAATTAGAGAGGTATATAGGCTACTGAATGAGTGTCGCAACAAAATATCAGAGATATTGACAGACGACTAAGCGAGCAATATGATAAACGACCGTACAAATAACTGGACGACCGAACGAATAAGTATAATGATAAACTAGAAAGGATATAAATGCTTTGAGAAGAAAGGTAGAGAAAGATCCAAAATGAACCAGCAAGGTCCAAAAGAAGGTTAATAGAGTTCAGAGAGATCCAGTCGGGTCCAGGAAGGTTCTGAAAGTAAATATAATAGCTAGGTGATACAGAAGGTACAGAAAAAGACAGGAAATTAGTAAAAAAATCAGTAATATAATATTTTTGCTAATGATTTTTTTTAATATTAAAAGTTAATCTCTACTACCTCTTACCTCATCCCAAGGCCTGATCAACCTTGGCAATATTCTTCTATACTTTTTAGTATAATGCATCTCAAATAACAACAACGACGTCATAAATTCAGCTAGCTACAATAATACCTAATGAGACATCAGACTCTCAACTGCAGTATAAGTACAAGACTTAGAAGCAAGTTAAGCAGAGCTCTAATGGGCAGTGGTTCCCTACATAAAAGGATCCCACCCCTATTCCTGACACTTTTCCCAATACTCTCAACAAATAAACTTGCACTGCTGGCAATCCAAAATACCATACTGGAAACGAAAAACGTGGTATATATATGAAAAACTGGCACTATAGGTCCTAGGAATAATCGGCGCAATAAGAAAATGATCATCATCCCACCGCTCACGAACTGCCTCCTCCATACTAGACAACATCTCAATAAAAGACTCAACACTCTTAACATCTACTTCAATATTATAATTAGAAAACAAAACACTCTTGCTAGACAACTTAGAAGTAGGAGACGAATTAGGTCTGTAAAATGTATTCGGATTCTACCAAGCTGCCGTACCATTATCACTATCAACCGAGCCAATATTATCCTCAGTCGAGCGGATATCTAACAAATCTTCTTCAATGACACCGCCAGAACAATAAGGTACTAAAGCAGAAAAGTAACTTGAAGTTCGAAATTGTCGATCTAAACCAACAGGTTGCACAGTGATAATCGACATCAAAGCGAACCTAAATAAGAATTAGCATCAGACAGAATGGCATCTGCAGCTGGAAAACGGACTAAGAAGTCAAGACGTTTGACTATACTACATGAAGAAATTCAAGAATTAGTCAAACGCACTCCAAAAAAGATTAGAATCATCGATCCTGCCACAAAAGGAGTAATAGACCCAAGTTATAAGGAAAAAATAACTCTGGAATATACGTCTGATTATCTATCAGAGTATGAAATTATATTTGAAATGGTTCTTCCCTAAGCAACAAAAATATTTTTTGACGAACTTATACCCTATATATATGAAATCTTGAAATATACACAAATCCTTGGAGTAATACAGGAATATCATCCTGCAGACACTGGACTCTTAATGGAAGCAGCAGTAAGACACTATCTATGGCAAACGCCATATCCATTTAGAGAAAAGGATTTGGAACTGGGAGCATTTCTTAGAGAAGAATTGAGAAAACCATTGGTAGGACTTTTGAAACAAAAGTATTGGCTTATAGAAAATTGGGATGAAATAATAGTCTTTATGCTAAGTAGTACTCACTTGGAGGAAATTCCCACTTCAGTAGAAGATTAGTTTAAGCCAATCCCAGAATTACTCGAAATGTTTGCTCGAACTCCAATAAAGAATAAAGGCAAAGGTAAAGAGTCTGCTTAGAAGAATACTGCGTCAGCATAAGAAACAGGAAGCTCCAGCTCTCCTCCACCTCCCCCAAACGAAACACAGGAACCGAATGACAATGAAGAAGATGAAGACAATAATAGCAACAGTGGAGGAAATGAAAATACTGGTCAACAACAACAATTTGGAGCACAAGGCAGACTAGATGATAATGATCCAAATGATAGCTCTGACTCAGATGATAGCATCTTATCAGTAGCTAGTATACCTAAACCCAAAAGGACTCAACGAGGAAAATCGGTAGAACATCAATAATAGGAATTTACTACCAGAATAATTTTGGCAAATAATCTTACTTTATCTAAGAAAATCAAAGGAATCAAAATCGATTCTCTAGAAAAACTCAATGGTACTGATAAGAAATAGAGAGACTTACAATATTTTGACTCTTGGGCTATGGCAGTCCAACGCTGGTTGAAGATAACAGGAATTGATTTAGAGAAGACCGAAATATTAGAAATTCTAGGATTTCTACTTCAAGGAAGAGCGCTCACAACCTATAATCAATATCTAAGAGATAAAGGGAAGAAGGCGAAATTCTTCAGCTTTATAATAGTACTTAGAGATTTTCTGATACCGTCCATCAGCAAAGATATTTTATGGAAGCAATAGGAAACTGTCACTCTTTATAAGGATGGATGACATATGGGCATCAAATAATTTGCCAATTGGCTCATCGAAATACAGATTAAATTGATTGATACTAAAGGTAAACAATCAATATTAGAAGAAGTCAAAAGAAGAAAGTTTTTTAATCACCTACTTACATACATGTCTGCATGACATTAATTCCTTTAATCAAAGACAAATGGATATATGACCAACTCGTGTATCAAGCAGAGTCATATGAAGCATCAA
This sequence comes from Tirmania nivea, assembly GCA_015179035.1. Taxonomy (NCBI): domain Eukaryota; kingdom Fungi; phylum Ascomycota; class Pezizomycetes; order Pezizales; family Pezizaceae; genus Tirmania; species Tirmania nivea. The sequence continues at coordinate 56,091 of WHUY01000155.1, forward strand.
AGAAAGAAATTACTCTACCACATATACCAACTAGACCCCACTGACAAAATCAAAAATCAACTAATCAAGACCGAAATCAACAGACAGACCTATAATCGACATGGATCAAATCACAGCAATGGCAACAAACCCTCCTTCAAAACCAATCACGATAAACAAAAGAATCTGATTAGGATGCTATCACAAAAAAATTGGACAATAAGACAAGGATGTAACTGATAAGAGATAAGAAATGTCTATGGTGTTGGAACCCGGACATTCTTACAAGGATTGTAGGAAGCGACAGAATAAGGTACCCTTGTGAACTGCAGTACAAGATCTCGCCACTAACTGCTGCATCGAAAGTCAACAAGGATAAAATCAAGGAATGACCCCTGTCGACATAACCAATTGACTACAATAAGGTTTATGTTAGAGCAAACGACCGACCTGCTCTGGCACTAATAGATCTCCAGACGAAGGGAGGAGATTTAATAAATTCTGCATTTGTATACTTATATGAAATACCAATAAAGAGTATTGAAAAAATATCTTTAGGTACAGCTTTGAAAGGATCTAAGACAACAATTGATAAGACGTGTACAATTAAGTTAGATTGGATAGGATATGTAGAAGAACGCACCTTCTATATAACACACCTTAATAGCTGGGACATGATTCTTGGGGAACCTGCACTTACTAAGGTTCGTGCTATAATCCCTGCAAATTAGGAACCAGTTACTATCCAGCCTAAAAATATTACTCGTTTTCCCTTGAAAACATGGAAAGGTTCTAGAACTACCGAAAATAGAATTAGAGCTGCATACCTAGAAGTAACTTATGAGACAGTTATAGACTACAGTGAACTAGACGGTTGGGATACTATTAGCAACGCAGAAGATACTGATATAGAAATAGACATTATAACTGCAATCTCATCTATGCAAAAGCAATTTAATCCAATAATAGAATTTCCCAAATTATTTCCAAAAGAAATTCTACGGGACTTACTGCCACTTAAAAAAGTCAACCACCATATCAAACCTAAACCCGAAGTAATATGGATACCACGATAGAGACCATCAGGCTATCGATTTAGACAACAAATCCATAACAAAAATACCGGAGACAAGAAGACAGGACGAATCTATTGAGCAGAAAATAACACTAACGCAGTCACTATGTTCACAATTTCTAAAAGAGACGAACCGAAAGAAGCCAGATTCGTTAACGACTATCGAGACCGTAAACTCGTAGTCGAACCAGACCACACACTACTACTTGATATCAATAAATTAATTGAACTAGTAGTAGCAAATCCCGTTTGGTCAAAATTAGACCTAGCGGATGGCTATCATAATATCAGAATCGATCCAGAATCAGAGGAATACTCTACGTTCTTAACGCACTTAGGATATCATAAAAGCAGAGTTATATAACAAGGAGAGTGTAATGCACTAGCTACTATTGTCCAAGCAATATATAAAGTATTCAAGGATAGACTCTATAAGGATTTAATAGTCTATATTAATGATATTATTATCTTTACTGTGACCTATGAAAAGCATATTACTACAATCATGATAGTATTATAACGCTGACAAGATAAAGGATTCTTTCTGAAAATAAGTAAATGTTAATTCTTTACAGACAGACTGGAAATCTTTGGTCATATTTTGACTTCAGATGGACTACATATCGATCCCATAAAAAGAACAACAATATTAATATTTCCTACTTCTAAGAGGAAGAAAGACCTCCGAGGCTTTCTTGGAATTGTTAACTATTTTAGTCGTTTTATTCCTGGCTCGGTATCTTATGCAAGCATATTATCAGAATTATAAGGAGAGACTAAGAAATGGGAATGGACAGATATGCACAACGCAGCATTTGAAAAACTGAAAGAACTTATGAATTCTCCTCATGTTTTAAAACCCTGGAATAATATATCTACCGAACCCAAATATTTAATTTGTGACGCTAATGATATAAGTCTAGGATCTTGGATTGGTCAAGGCCCCCTTACTCACATTAGACCATCATGCTTCCACAACAGAAAATTTAATCCAGCTCAATTAAATTATCTAACCTTCCAAAAGGAATTATTGGCAATTATTGACTCATTAAAATTTTTTGAAGCGTAACTCAGAGGTTACAAATTCACTATCTTTACAGATCACAAACCATTAGTTACCTTTCGCATTCAGAAACCTGCAAGCCAGAAACTCAGATGATGGCAGGACCTCCTTATAGAATTTGATTATGAAATTCAGTATACAGCAGGAAAAGACAACT